>JANIJN010000014.1:0-317519 GCA_030557975.1 Soucietia sequanensis
ATAAACTTGCTGAAGATTCCACAGATAAAGCGTTTGGCGCAGTTAAACGGCGTGAGAACACGCTACATAATGGCACGGATATTTTAAATGCTACCCGCCATTATCGTGCTAAATTTAACAAAAAACCCGGTATTATTTTTCCAATTGATGGGGCCTCACTATTATCGCCCAAAGATCTTCGTTCAATTAAAAATCGAATGAGCATGAATCTAATCCCCTCTCAAGATTATGTAAAAATGTTTTGCAAGATGATTTGTTCACTTCCCATGATAAAAGAGTATCGAACTAAGATTAAGAAAGTTCATCCAACTAAGTTGAACAAAGTGCATCCTGCAATAGGTACTCCAAATAAACAAACAAAAAGTATGAAGGATTTGATCTTCGTGTGCACAAACACACTAAACACATTCGTGGATGATCGCTTTTACGACTTTAATGAAGGACTTGAAAAATACATTAATGGTTTGAAAAAAGAGGAATGGAGGGAGTTGTTTGGTTTCATTTGTCAAAATTGCATAGGTGATTATAAGGCAGACTTTTGCCCTGATTCCGAACACAATTGCCAACGTTTGTTCGAACAATTCATTTCTACACCAGTGACAAAGTTTATGCAAATGTTTGGGGTTTTAGAAGGTGAAACGAAGGTCCAAACACAAACTGGCTCCTCAACGGATCTCGACATTCTGTTTGATGGTTTTGTTGACGGTGAAGATAAGCCTAGTGAAGCCTGATCAAGCACATTCTTTTGTAATTTAAGTGGCAATTACCTAATTCATATGAATTCACTGCCAGAGTGGGTTGTCACTAGTGAATTGATCTTATGACTCGAATATATGTCAGTATATGCTTAAGAAACACAGCATTTTGAGTATAATTTGATTTAAAGTTGAAATGGATTGTTTCGGTAGATTCCAGCCTTTGGACCTGAAGTTTTTGGAGAAATATTTAAAAGTCATCAAGTCAGTAATAAGAATTACGCCATTCCTTAAAGTAGGTGAGTTTCTAGAGATTTAACGTCTTTAAGTTAATAACACATATAGGTTTCCCTAATGTGTTATAGCCTTTCCCCAATGAGTTACAATAGCGTTATCATTCATCACTAAATCAAACATAACTTGGTTTATTATTACCTCTCATTTTTTTAATTTCCTGTTCTCTTAAAATCAACAAGATACAAGCAATAATTAAAGAATCATCAGTTATATCATTAGTATTAGTATTATTATTATTATCAATTACATTAGATTGTAAAATTTTTGTCATTGCATCAATTTTCATACCATTGATTTTTTCATTACCTACATCAATAAGAGCAGCAAAAGGATTAACGATTAATTTTTTCTCTTGATTAATCAATTTATTCACTTTTGATTTATCTTGATTTAATAAAGCGTTGAATAATTGATTTTTCTCCGGCAGTTTGAAATTGATCTTGAAATTTTTTACATCATCGGTATATTCACATTCATCATAATCAATAATATTATCAATTAATGATGGTGAATCATGCGTAAGTAAATGTATTTTGATTAATCCATTACCGAATGTAGATGAAGTACCGGTAATACCATTGATTCTTATCTTGGTGTTTTGCCAGATTAAATCAATTGATGATTTTAAACCATTGTTTAGTAAAATTAAAGTTTTTTTTAATGTGGGGAATTTTAATACATAACAAGTAAGGTTATTTGATAAAATTTTAAAATAAACTTTACAAAATTGTTGTTTAATGGTGTTATCGTCATTATTGTTAACATCAATGTTTTCACTATTATTAATAAATTTATGGATTATCATTATTGGTGAATTTTTTTTTAAAAAACTTAACATCACACTTTGAATTGAAAGTAATGGATTTGATGAGTTTTTTAAATTAATTGAAGAAAAAATTTGATTCCCCGGATTTAAAAAATTAGAAGTTATGGGGAATTGTTTTAATACGATATATGATGTTGCTGGTTTATTAAAGATTTTAAATTTTGGACGATTTGTTAATGTTTCTTCTGATTTTGAGGTAAATATTGAAATTAGATCATCTTGATTAAAAGAAGTTGGATTTGAAAAGTCATTATTATTGGTGGGATTGGTGGGATTGGTGGGGTAAGGAGTAGCCACGAGAGTGTTTAGAGTTTCTTCACTATTTGATCTAGTTAGATCATTCATTTTAAGAATTTTCTTTGTTCAAATTAGTAAAACCTCTATAAACAGGTAATTTTCTTTCACTTTACATCAATATCATACAGTCCGATGTCCGTGGTGTACGGATGTGCTATACTTGATATTTTAAGTAACCCACTCATAATTAAGTCCAAGCAACATTCGATACTGCAAATTGTTCACCTATATTCGTTGTGTATATTGATTATCGGTCATGAAGGCATATTCAAATTGATAACTGTAATTCGTAAAGCACAAGCTTAACAAGAACTAACTCGCAGATAAGAGGGTAGACTACAACAACAGATCAGATAATAAACCAGGGGGTTTCAACTCAATTGTGCTTGCTTCTGTCTCTTCCCCAAAATGACTTCCCATTGTATTATGTGTTTGACTTGTTCACAATTCACATTATATCGTTAGGTGATCTCTGGGACATACTCACGTCACGTGAGCAGTTATTGCAGACCAATGTCGCATAGCTGTCAATGTCGTGGGAACAATGTCGTGGAGGTGGAGGCGGGGCAAAACGTACGGGTCGTGCACTGCGTCCAAACTGAACAGAAATAAGTAAACAAAAAGCAGGAAAAAACAGAAGAATCACACGGCTAAATGTATCAACAGATTACCCCATATTTGGCATATACCATATAGTATATGAATAAAGTATATAGTATCACATCGTGCACTATATCACATAACATTAGAGTATGTAGTATATATTATAGTATATATTATAGTATATATTATAGCATGGTACAGTGTAGGGCGTAGTGTGGTATGGCGGGTACGGATAGGTTGACATTGGCGTGACAAGAAATAACAATCTCAGAAACCAGAAAATGGGGTAACTTCCATTAGTCCTACAATCCCATACTTTACCCCATCCTAAATACTACCCTTTTTTACGGTGGTTTATGTTACATGAGACTGTATTCTATATTCTATTGCATGGCACAGCACACCAGGGTAGTGTGTATGCGGGGTACTGGTTCAAAGGTTACCCCATATTTCAACATCAATCTCAATCTTAATCTAATCTAATCTCAATCCCCCACGTAAACCTTACTTATATATATATATCGGACTAGCCGCCGTTGATTTATTGACAGCACACCAGATTCCATCAACTATAATCCATATAACAACATCTACATTTTTTACTAATACCACATCTACAACATCTTCTATATTCTGTATAGTATCTAAGATGGCCATTCAGAAAAAATATATATGTGGATTTTGTGCAAGACCCTTCACAAGATCAGAACATAAACAACGCCACGAAAGATCTCATACCAATGAAAAACCCTTCCACTGTTTAAACTGTACTTCTGCTTTTGTAAGAAGAGATTTGTTGCAACGTCATTGTAGAACCGTTCATAATCTAAACGTTCAAACAAACATAAAGAAGAGGAAAAAGTCACTCTCTTCAAATATACTTGAAATTGATATATCCAATGATATATCAAATGTATCTGATGTACCTAATATATCCAATACACCTCACGATATATCTAATGATATATCTCATGATACAACCAATACAACCAAAATAACTAAGAATACTACTACTACTAATAACATTGATCTATCATCTTCAAGTTCGCCTATTTATTCTGATTGTTCAAAATCTTCAAATAATGTATCTAATTCATCAATCTCAACCAATGCAAATAATATTACAACCAATGATAATCATAAACCTAAAACCTGTAATAAATCCAATGAAATCAACGATAAACTCGATACCTCCAAACAAAATCATAATTCCAAGAATCAATCTATTCAATCCAATATTCTGCATAATTCAATCACTTCTAATACTACTAATCATACTTCTAATAACGCTCATCACACCCATACGTCTAATAATATCAATCACACTAATAACACCAATCATGACCTCATTCATTTATTATCAATCTCCAAACATTTGTATCTTCTTATAGATGATGAAGATTTATCATCTTGTTCAATTCTCGATACCTTTTTAATTGGTTATTCAATCTTATTCAATCACCATGGCTTTTTATTTAAAAATATGTGTAATGATTTGATAAAATTTCTTAATCAATCGATAAATAATCAATCCATAAATAATAAAACCACCAATAACAATACCAATACCAACAATGGAAGTTCAGTTGATTTTAAAATTTGTCTTATTTATTCAATTTTATCAATTGGTATAACAAATTCATCATCTATAAATTCATCATTCCAAAATTCCTCATCCATAAATAATCATCATAGTAAAGATAAATTAAGTAAAAATTTCCTAAATAAATCTTGGAATATTATTATTGAAAAATTAATACCAAATTTTACAAATTTATCAAATCAACTTGAAATCTTAAAAAATTTATTCATTGTTTCTTTCATTCATTTAAATAATTCCAATCCCAATAATAATTCAAATAATTATAATAATAATAGTGATGATCATAATTTAATACTAAATTATCTTGATGATACAACATCAATCATTTTAAAAAATTATCAAAATAATAATGATAGTAATGATTGTGATAATAATGATAATATATTATTTTGGGAAATTTATATACTTTTATCAAATTTTAAAATAAATCAATCACCACCCAATTGTTTTAAAATATTTTTAAATCAACCTTTACCCCATGACACAAGTTTAAATTCAGAGGTTAATTCAAATGATGATTATGATGATGATGAAATTTGTCTTAAATCAATTATGATTAATTATTCAAAATCAATTAATTATTTATCTCCTTCAAAATTAATTAATAATATAATTACACTAACATTATCCAATGAATTAAATTCATTGATTTTCAATCATGAATTAATAATTTATGATCTGAATAATTCATTACATAATTCAATTATACTTATAAATAAATCAATTAATAAATCCATGAACAATTTTAAAGATGATACCATTATGATTGATATTTCCAATGTTTTTAAAAAAAAATTAATTATTAATTGTCCTGCAAAATTTAAAGATTTATTAAATCATTATATTTTTAATATTAATCAAGATTATCATTGGAAAATTTTGATGATTTCAATTAAAGAATATAATTTAATCGTTAATCAAAGTCATGATGATAAATTTAAATTCAACTTGAATGAATTTATAATAAATAATATGAATTCAAATTTTGATTGTTTTACCCAGGAATTATTAAGTTTTTTCAAGACTTCAACCTCAACATCAGCATCAACAAATTCATCAATTAATGATGAAATTGATTATACTTTAAATTTTTTTAAAAAAATTAATAATAATTTGGGGATTGTTAGTTTCCCCATTATTTTACAATCATTTTTTTTAAATTTACCTAAAAGTAAAGATTCTGGAATTGAAATTGATTTAAATAAAATTAATTTAATTATTGAATGGTATATCTCAATTATAAAAATTTTAATTCAATTAATTCAATTAATTAAATTAAAAAAATTAAGAGATGATAAAATTGATTGGAATATTATAAATAATAATTTTATTTTAACTTGTTTAATTTATTTATTAAATAATGAAATTCAATTTGAATTTGAAAATAAGCAGCAACAAAGTCAGCAGCAGCTTCAACACCAACAAAAAGATGGATTATCCAATGAATTTATTATAAAAATTTTTAATAATTTAACTACAATTTTTATCAATTGGTTAAATCATCTAAATTTTAATGATGATGATATTTTAATAAATTTTAAAATTAATTTAAATAAATTTTTGAATCAATTATTTAATTTATTATTAAATGATGGGAATGGGAATGAAAATAGTGAATTTATTTCAATTAATAATTTAATTGTTAAAAATAATATTATAATTTCAAATAATAATAATAATAATGTTAATCAGAATAATAATAATCAAAATCAAAATCAATTTTTTAAAAGATCAAATTCAATAAGTAGTTTTAATCTTAATACTACTAATTCAAATTCAAATATTAATAATAGGAGTAATAGTATAAGTAATAGTTCATCAATTAATAATAATTCATCAAATTATATTCTTATAAATCAAAATTCATTATCTCCTTCACAACCACCACCACCACAATTACAATTACAATTACAATCACAATCAAATTTTGATCAATTACAATTACAATCACAAACAATGGGACAATTTAAATATGAACAATCAACAAATTATCAAAATTTAAATAATAATTTAAATAATAATTTGAATAATAATAATATTATTACCAAACTTTCACCACCATTAACAAATTTTAAATCAATTCAATTTAAACAAAACTTGAATTTAAATTCAAGTAACGGTAACAGTAACATAATGAATAATTCAAATTTGAGTAATAGGAATAATGTTAATAATAATTTAAATAAATCACAACCTATTTTACCACCACTTAATTTAAATCGAAATTTATAAAAAAAAAACTTATATTGATTGAAATTATTTTTGTGACATTGACATCTCTCCTGATGTTAAAACTTTATGGAGTCAAAGTCAATGAATAACATTTTATTGATTTCCCGCCTCCTCACATATAAGAAATCTCATTTTATGATGTCATAAAATTCACGGAATTTACGATAAGAAACAAACTTTACGACAAGAAACGAAATATACGATAAGAAATTTAATTTTCTTTTCATGAAGTCTCATGATTAAGACTTAAAAAAAAAAACGTTATTTAATTTTCAATTCTAATTCAACTTTTTTTTATATTTATTATTTACATTTATTTACAATTTTTACATTTATTCTCATTTAATTCTTGATATGCTTTATTATTTTATTACTATTGATAAGAAATCATGGCAAGAAATAATTGGTAATGGCCAATTTGTAAAAATATGTCCCTTCGTTTACAAGTTGCAACCGATGTATACTAGAAAAATTACGTAATTAATTTACGAACCGTTCATTAATCTTTGAAACCCTGTAAAAATGTAATCAGAATTTATTTCGCAGCAAAACACAAATTAAGGAAATTATAGACTACACATTAAAACAGATCATAATTCAGTGAGTTTAAACTCATTCCACCCTTCTTTTAATATCATAATAAACCCTCTTTCTAGCTACCATACAATGTATATGAAACTATTGTCGAATTCGAATACAGACAGATTGGTAAACACTTTATTGAGGCTGAATGTTACGAAGGTATTATAAACTACAATGAATTTCATCCAGATCATAAGATTCGAGTTCCAGAGGTATATGATTAAATATTGCTGTATAATATAATTTTTCTTACTATCATATATAAATAATAAATCATAGAATTAAGTATCACCTATCTTCGAAGTTTACATTGATCCATTATACTCATATACCTCATGTAATATACTTTCGACAGTGCATTATATTGAACATCAGTTATTCGGGAAATCATTTAGCAATATTGCCGATTATTGAATTTATTATAATTTAGATGGAATGTCATTGATTATAATATCTTGATGATAACTATTTAAATTCCAAATCATTTCAATCTTATGATTTAAAATTAACTTTTGATCACTCAATAAGCTTGCATAACATTTATTAATTAGTTCAATAGGTAAAATTAGTGAAAATTTCAGTAATTTTTCAATTTTTTCATCGCTAGTGGTATGCATTGCTTCAGGATCGAAATTAGGTAGTTTAATGGTAGCATTCGAACAAATTATTCCACAAAATTTACCATCATCATCAAACAATCCTCCTCCACTTGATCCATTCCAACATGACGCCGATGTGATTATTATAATTGGTACTTTATTTTTATCATGTGTATTGAAAACAGGTAATGTCATCTTGGTCGATATTTTACCTGTAGACTCAATTGGTTTAATTTTTTTGTTATGGAAAAACAATCCATATCCTATTGTTGTTACATTATCGCCAGTTTTATAGTCATACAGATAGTTATCATTGATTGGTTGTAAAGATTCTGAGTTCACTTTTGATTTCAATAATACTTGATTAGCCGAAGAAAGTTTTATGAATGCCAAATCAAGTTTCTCATGAGGTATGATTATTTTATCCCCATTAGTCAATTTAATAGTATCATACTCATTTAGATATATGAAACATTCACTTTCTTTGGAATCGGTGATTAATGGTTTAACGACGTGATGATTAGTTATAATGGTCGTTTCATTGTAATATATACATGTCCCCCAAAACAGACCAGTTGAATTGTTCACTATAGTAATTGGTAAGATTGATTTATATGACTCGTTCGTTTTCTTGGTTATCGTATTGATTGTGGTTGTTGCTAATGTTTCATTGATAACAAGACTTGAAGTCAACAATTTATCATTAGATTTGCTCGTTATTGATTTCCATATTTTATCCCATGATAATATCACAATCAAATCTCCATCACCATTGAACTTTTTCAAATTACCTAGTAATAAACCAATTGATTTAATGGAATTGTGATTTGATTTTCCAGCTTTATTGACTATACCTCCACTCATATTTTCCAAATACTTAATATCAGACAAATAACCCATTGACGATCCTTCATCATTTATTACATAGTTAACGTGACCAAAACTCTCAAACTTGGAAAATAGTATTGGATTTGTGAAATTAAATGGGAATGATTCAATTTTGATTTCATCCAATTTTGGGCTTTGATGAAATTCAATTAGCTTAAATTTATCCATTGAAACCAATTTGCTCATCGGTACATTTAATTTAAATTCGACAATATTTATATTTGCAATGGAATTGGTTAAGAATAAATCATTTGGTAATAGTTTAAATCCATTGTTTTTGAAAAAGTTCAAAAACTTATATAATGGATCTTTTGACTCATTTTCAAATATAGCCGTGTGATGAATATACCAACAGGGATACCACTTAACATTATTATCATCAATCAAATCGGTACTCGTGATGTGTATTTGAAAATTACTTCTCAATTGATCTAATGGTATATGATTCACAGTCAAATTATAATCAGCGTATACATTGTTCAGTTCATCTTTTAGCACCAAGCTGATTCCCGACAAGCAGTGTGTTTCCGTTTCGGATATTAGTCGGATACATATAGGAATATAATACCAATTATATGTCATTGTCTGAAAGTGCTTCCGTCAACGATCATATTGCAATAAATTGTGGGTGGCTTTTAATATAATGATAAAACTGAAGCATTACACGGTGTACGGGAATATGTCTTATCAAGGTGTACGGAATTGGATACAATTTTTTTTCAATTCAAAGTCGTGTACGTTTTTTAATGGTATTTTCGGCCCGGTTCGAACACGTCCTTTTCTATTGTTTATATTTTTGGCATTAACCTGAAAACAGTATAAACTAAGTACTGTAAATCTTTGTTTAATTCAAAGAGTCCCTTAATAAATTGATTTAGTATAGTTCAAACATCCAGGAAAATCCTACACCATAGACATTCTCAACACACTAACCCATACACGTTTCAGCTTCAAAAATCATACAAACTTCTACTCAAACTTTCAATCCGAACTACAAATAATATAATTCACGTCGCGTAAACTAATTCTATGAATTCAACCACCACTGAAAACTACCCGAGCTTAATTGATTCAGTCAATGATAATGTTTTGACAAAATCTCCATCTGCTTCCTCATTATCCTCGATCAATAGTAATGACTCCACCGGGAAGTTGATTAAAAGTTTGTCTACTGATAAGATTGCAAAGCAAGAACTTCCTAAATCACCTCCTTTGAATAATTTACATTCAATTCCATCACTTCCATCACCACCTCAATCAAGCTTAGGAAAAGATGAAGAAGAAAAAGAAAAAGAAACAGAAAAAGAAATAGGAGAAAATTTATCGAAAGAAACAGACAAAGAAAAAGAGATGGGAATAAAACAGGCTAAACCATCCCCAATCTCGATCAAAAAGAAACCAATTAAATTCACCGTTAGAAAAGTATCTCATGAGCAAATCAAAAGCCCTGTTTTAGAATCTAGTAATAATGGAAATAGATTCATTTTCTCAAACTCACATAGTAATCAGTATAGTCATGATTATAAAAAAGTAAGATCCTCATCAATAAATTCTCAATCAAAAGACAATTCAAATAATAAAGATAACGATAATGGTAAAAGTAGAGTTTATCAACAATTGGATCTGACTCAAATGAAATATGATCAATATGCTAGTCGAATAATCAAAATTGATAAGGAAGTCAATTTTTTAACAAATCTATTACCTCCATATAACGTTGAAATTGATTATGCAACAAGAACAAAAATTTATAAGGCCATTGAAAAACTTAAAATGAAACAAGATGAAATTGAAAAGAAAAAATACAGTTTAGGAATCACAATAAGTAGATTATGGAGAGACCTCGATGATAGTGATATTTGGGTTAAATCTGTCAGTAATCACTAATAAAAATACATTTATACTATGCATAGACATTATTCAAAGACAGAAAATAATTCGAACATTATTATTCTATATCGCTTTTTTTTTTTATCTTTTCCCTCCAATGATCTTACATTGGCCAATTCATAGGATTATGAAGCTTTTTAAAATCCATTGATTTTGAAACTATGGTTTAGAAATAGACTTTTTTTCTATTTATTAACCAATCAAACTGAAACAAATGTGACAGTTTCAATTACTTTATATGTTGTACATTATTACTTTTCAAATAAATAAATTATTTTTAAAAATTTAAAGTTAGTCTAGACAACAGTTGTATTATCAATTGAATTGAACAATTTTGATAAAGTTAAGCGAAATTTTAGTTGTTATATCAACTACTCTTTATATAAAGCTCATATTACAATTGTTATGATTCAAAAGAAAGTAAAAGGGGTATAATATTATAATACTTTACATAAAAATAGAATTGAGACAAGAATAGACTAAAATGGTACACGCTAAAAATAATACAATCTGAACTAGAAATAAATAAGGGAAATAAATAGAAGGATTTTTTTTTCTGTGGTTATTTCTTACTCAAAGATTGATTTAAAGAATTGACCACACTTTCTTCAGTAAGTTGATTTGGATCCGTAGAAGATGAACCATCTTGATCATCATATCTACTTACTTCCAATAATGAACTATAAATTCCTGATAATTCCAATAAGTCAGTAATGGAATCTGATCTTAAATCGTAAACCAATTGTTGAAATGAATGTGATTTAATAACGTTCATAGATATTTTATTTTCTTGACAAAAATTCAATAAATGTTTATGAAATTTCATTGGTGAATATGGTGCATTATCGTAATTTGTTGATAAGAATCTTCTACCTGAATTATAACCTAATTGTTGAGATTGTTCGAAATTATTGATAGGTTTTGTTGATTTCGAAGGTGTTTTACGCCTTTTATTAGATTTTAAAATTGATTCTTCAGTCAAACTTTCAGTTTTTGGTCTAATTGAATCATCAATCGCGTTTTGACTGATTGTATTTGTAATTCTACTATCAGTTTGGCCAGATGAATTTGTTTGCACTGGAGATGTTCCATCAGGTGAGTAATTTGGAATGCTCAATTGCATACCTTCATGTGTGAAAGTGTTCCCATTACCATCAATTGGTATAGGTCTTGCTCTATTTATTGTGTTTTTATCCAATTTATGAGTTTTCAAGTGTTCACTTAATTTTTTAGGTGATCCTTTATCGGATGCTAATCTTGTAATAATTCTACCACAATAATCACAAGCAGCAATGTTTGGATCAGCAGTATCTTGTATAAACCAACTCCAAACCCATGATTTCTTTTTGGCTCCAAATTTTTGACCTGGTCTATTTTTACGTTCCTTTTTAATGCCACCACTTATTTTATCAGCATCATTGGGCGATACTACGTCTTGCTGAAGTGTATGGGCTCCTATAGGCTCTTGTTGGTGATGATGTTGATGTTGCTGTTGTTGTTGATGTTGTTGCTGCTGCTGTTGCTGCTGTTGTTGCTGCTGCTGTTGTTGTTGCGCTTGTTGTTGCGCTTGTTGAGCTTGTTGATGTTGTTGAACTTGTTGAGCAGCTACTGCAGCGGCAGCAACTTCATTTCTTTGTTGATTTTGATCCTGGCTTAAGCTATTTAAATTACCAAGACTTCTATTGGAAATTTGGTTTTGACTGTACGATGGAAAAGTTAATTGATTTCCGTATCCGAAATTACTCATTTGATTATATGTTATGATTACTTTATCTTGCTATGATTTTTTGATTGTAAAATTGTCAATTGAACGCTTGAATAGATTAAAGCTACTGGATTGAGCGAGCGAAGTACTAGAGACGATTGAGAAGCAAGTCGTGGGTTATGATGTTAATGTAATGGTTTATCCTCTAGATAGTATCCAAAATATGTAACTTTATGAAAAGTAGTAAAATAAAAACAAATAAACCAAAAAACCGGAATTTGCTTTGTTTTAAAGTCATAATCCTGTTGGGCCGAGACTCTTTGACAAATTGTCTCCCGGTATCCGGAACGTCGAACTTCAGGGATATTTCCGAGACTTCAATTCACCACTTTCCATTGCTAACGAGTCAACGCATCTTACGTATAGTCGACTAACTGGTTGCAGCGAGGTAGTAAGTACACATGTGCTACTCACTGTATAGATACTGAAACTCTAATGTTTGAAGGTAACTATCTCCAATAGGCTTATTCATTTTGTTGTTTATAGGAAGAGCAGAAAAAGTGGCTTCAACCCCCGTTAATGTGCTCGGTCTTCTCATTGCCGGCACTTGTCGGAAGTTGAGTCGGGTTGTCCTTAGCGGTGGTAAGTATCTAAATAATGTACCATGGTGTATTATAGGTTAGCGGTAATTATTGTCTCTGGATTTGATGATAAAAAGGAGAGGAGGACCAATGTGAAGACTTGTGGAAGAATTGTGACATGAGTCTTGTCCTGAATGATGAACTTCAAATTTGACTTGGGTTTATGTATTGATTCAGCGTTGTTGGTTTTCATTAACCAGTGACCACAATCATCAATGATTTAATATACTTCGTGAAGATTTGCATCATTCTGACCCCCCGTCTTTATAGTAGACTCTCCACAAGCTATATGCTTTTAATACTAGCCATATATCATGCTAATGTGTTTAAGTTCCAGTTCACCCTCCTCTTTGTATAATGGCGCACCTACCGAGCTCGTATGTTATTAAATGATCTGTGTGCAAATTTAATTTACAAGCAAAACTCAATCATCATGTATTTGATTATGACCCGGTCATCGTCTATAGCCTGTAGTCTATTTACTCTCTATTTGACTGCGAGAAAACTTTTTGAACAGAAACTAACTTTTTCAGTTTGACTTTAATTTCTCAATATTACACTGGAAAATTAGCAAAATTTCACTTATCAATAAATTATCCGATACAACTTTTCTACTAAACGCGGTTTAGAACATATGCATCTTTTGAAGCGTATACCAAATTACGTTGTCAATAGAGTTTAGCTTACATGACTTTATTAAACGAACAACTATATAATTGTTTCATATAGTTCGTTTGACCAGCAAGTTCTGAATTATCTTTGCACACAAGGCCATATTCCGAATTGGGCGAAATGGACCAGCGCCTGCATATAACTCGACATTAACCTTACCAAACTAAATTTCGCAGCCAGCTCAGTAATACGAATTAGTAAGGGTTAGTTTCGAAAACTTCAATATACTGTAATGAATCGTAGTCAGGTGTCAGGTTATGTGTCTTTGCATGCGCAACGCATTACTTTTCCAGCAGCTCAGAGAATAAACTACTTGTGTTCCTGCTATTGTGTATTGCTTGTTCTTTTGCTTTACATGTCATGTAATTTCAACCAAGTTTGGAACACAATATATGTACACTCAGCGTTTCTTGCCATATTATCAGGCAAGCACCACCAATTCTGACTGCGCATACTAATTCGATATAATTACAAAATGGGAGGCGTACTTAAAGGTACTACAACAAGCCTATTATGGCGTGTATTTCAAACATCTTATTAAACGAGTTTCCTAATTAGTCATATCCCGCCGGAGAGTAGTTGTACTTATAAGTCAGCTTAGGTAATTGTAATCGTAAGTCAGCTTAATAATGTCACTCAGTTATGAGTAGCGCAAAAGCTGAACATGCTCCACATCTCATTGTTAGGAAGCCGAGTACTTTATGCAAGCTTATACTAAGTAACTACACCAAAAAATAATTAGGTAAATTTCATTAATCATTGTCAAACGCTCATCATCATCATGATACATTATTCTTTTGGTAGATAAGTCTAATTAATTAGTGAGATAACCAGCTTTCTACAGATCTTATGTAGCTCACCTTGCTTTTTAAACTTCTAGTATGGATGAATATATAAATGAGTGGAATGTTCCTATATGCTTCATTAGTTTACATTTCTTTCTACATAATTTCAACTCTCTTTAACAAACACACTCATTTATATTCTCTCAAGAATCAAAAAAAAGCTAAGTAATACCCTAGTATCTCTCTCTCTCTCTCTATTAACTAACTTTAGTCTATCCTTACAAACAAGTAAATTCCCGTCACTCCTTTAAAAAAAATCTTATTATATCCCTCTCCTCTTTAACATACCAAAGAGAACCAACAAAAATATTATTTCGAATTTCACTATCTTTCAAACTCAAAAATGCAATTTTCAAAATTATTAGTTTCATTACTTTCCTCATCATTAATTTTAGCAGCACCAACCAAGCCAAAATCAAATGCTAATGCTGCCATAAATGATAAACGTGATGCAGTTGTTGTCCATTTAAAAACAACTGTTCATAATGTTCAAACAAATACTCACGTTGTTGAAGGTTCAATGTCAACCCAAACCAATACTATCGTTGATACTGCTACAGACACTGTCACCCACTATACTGCTACTGTCACCGAAACTGTGTATGGTAATCTTCAAACTTACACCACTGTTGCAACTACTCCAATTAGTACTAGTGATAATACTGAGGCCACGGAAACCACTGAAGCTACTGAAACTACTTCATCTGAAGAAGACGAAGCACCTGCAACAACTCAAGCAAATGCTGCTCAAACTACATCATCATCGGATGAAGCAACAACAACTACATCATCACCAAGCCCAACAACTTCAAGCAGTCAAAAAATTACTGTTGCAACCTCAACAGCTTTAGTCGAAGATAGTTCATCAACTTCTGCTACTGAAACTCCAACAATCACCAATGCCGCTAGTATTCCATCATCAACTAGTGGATGGATCATTGATAGTATTTCAACATCAACCAGCAACCAAGTTTGTATTGTTGAATATGATTATTATTCATCTTCAGATGACATAGAAACTGTTACATCGACCTCAACTATAATTACCACCATCACTCAAAGTTAGGTGGGTAGCTTAAGACTTGTATCATAATTTTCATTTTCGAACTGTATCATAGCTTTTATCAACGTTTCCAATATTGGTGAATCTAGTATTATTATTAATGGCTTGTTAAGTTTTCTTTATTATCACTTACTTGAAGTACTACAATTGCAACTTCTTACAACAACCGAATGTTATTCTTTACAAACTATTTACGTTGTTATAATCTAGTGCATATATTATCAAATAATTTGCTTCAATTCTTTTTTTTTTACGTCAATAACTTATCTCTTACTAGGGGATTATCTTTACTTTTCAAGATTCAACTTTTTTTCTCTCTTTTTGGTTTCTCTCGTAATCACTTACACTTTCTCATGTCGTGTTTCTTAAAGATAACACATTATTTCTATTCGGTTCAGGCTTTTGTTTTTTACAACTCAAGTCTATCTTATTGTTTCATACGACTCTCAATTTTAACAACTCTATATATTGGTCATCTCTATTATTTCAATAAATAACATAATGTAATAATCTTATCAAAATTCGTTGTATACCTATTCAAATATATTATGACTGGCACAATCCAAACAGGTGATCATATGTATCACATCAGGATAGCTTACCAGCATAAAATATTTTACCTTTAACAGCCAAAAGAAGGAGAGCGCAATTAAGTGAAAAGCATACATAGGGCTCAAGCCCTCAGAACTCTATTATCACGTGTCTCGCATCACGTCAAAAAATGCGCACTGTTGTTGAAAGGGATGAGACAACCTGTAAATAGCAGGTTTCCAACATGCAAATATCAGCCCTATACTAACCCGCAAAAGTCTCACTAGTACTAACAAACAGTTTACTCACTAACAAAATTATTCACAGAACGAAAATTTTTTTAGTTTTCTTCCCGCAAAATAATTGTTGATATACATAAAATAGATTTTCAGAATTTGTTAACTCTTTTACTCGTTTAGACAACAACTTTTGAAAAACACTAGACACAATGGGTATGTTTCATAGGTCCACAGAATGAAGATAATGATAAGGATGAGAACTAAAGTGTTAATGGATACAAGCCAACCGGCGAATAACGAGAGATAGTTCAGGATGAACTGTTTAAATTGAAATGTAAATTACCATATTATGAGAAGATATCACCAAAGAATACTATTCAAGCTATCACGAAGAATCAATGAGCTGACTATAAACCAAATCAAATCAGACGAATCCCACTGCTCTATCACAGTTCCAGATATAATTTGAATGAGAAATCTCCTTGTAAGAGTTGGCTCACAATAAGATGTATCAACTTATTAGATTCACATATTGCTTCTATAGATAAAGTAACATGAACGGAGAAGTAATCAAACCTATGCCATTTGATAGTATATCACAATGAAACTCAAGGGAAAGCCATACCATTTCACTTACTTTCAATAGTCCATCATTCATTAATTATCATTTTTCAAATAAAACAATAATCATTCAATAATTACAAATTACTAACAAATTTTATTATAGTTAACGTTCCAAAAACTAGAAAGACTTACTGTAAAGGTAGAGAATGTCGTAAACATACCCAACATAAAGTTACCCAATATAAAGCTGGTAAAGCTTCTTTATTCGCTCAAGGTAAAAGAAGATATGACCGTAAACAAAAAGGTTACGGTGGTCAAACCAAACCAGTTTTCCATAAAAAAGCTAAAACTACCAAAAAAGTTGTTTTAAGATTAGAATGTGTTGTTTGTAAAACCAAAGCTCAATTATCATTAAAGAGATGTAAACATTTCGAATTGGGTGGTGATAAAAAACAAAAAGGTCAAGCTTTACAATTTTAAGTTTAATTACCTTATTCTGTTATTCTTATATATATTACCCATGTTGTACATATATATACTATAAATAAAATTGTTTAATTGTCATGTACTTGTTTTATATGAAAAGTTATCACCGCGTGATATTGTAGAAAGAGTTTTCAGTATCAACCATTGATCAGAGTCCGTACACCCCAATATAATTAGGAAAATTAGACCCGTCCCAGCTGTTCTGTTCTAGCTACACAGACTTTTCAAGCAAGATTGTACGGAGGTTTATGTTTCAAAAAGACACGATAGTCCTACAATTCTACAATGAAAATTAAATAACACAACCCAAAAAGAAAAAAGACAAAGAAAGACAAAAGGCGAAACTTAGAAAAAATGAGAATGTTTCACAAAATCAGGCTTTAGTATATGAATGGTTAATTATAAACAAACAAATAATCAAATAAATATCAGGATCCATATTTATCTTAATCAGAACAAGTGTTTCAGTAATAGCTACGATTTGCTTTCTATCGTATTAACCTGAATCATCCAAGGTTTTGATAAAGAAGGCTGATTATTGTGCTGGGACTTCGTTATTTGCAAAAATTGTACCTTGTTTCAAGAGTATCCTATTTAGAGAATAAGTAAAAAAAAAAATAAATCGATTCGTATTCGATCTTGATTTCAAAAGTTTATTGTGTTCAGCTGATTAGTATCGTCTAATATAAGTACTTGATTGACCCAAAGTCGTTTGATACAATAATTCCATCCAAGATTTATCAGTTGAAAAATATTTATCTATATATTCAGCTATAAATTGTTCACTCCTTTTTGCTATATAAAATCATATTTTTGATTTCCACATCTTCGTTGATTCAAGTTGCATTGATTTAGGTCATATTCATACTGAATTGCTTGAACCATGAATTATGCTTATTTGACTGAAGATCAGAAGCAGCAGCTTTTTTACGCTCAACAACAACAACAAGCTCAACAACAACAAGCTCAGCAACAACAAGCTCAGCAACAACAACATCAACAACAGCAACAACATCAACAACCCTTACAACAGCCAAATCAACAATTCAATAACTATCTTCAAAATGGCGGCAACTCCCAAGCTGACTTGAATAATATTCCAACATTACAATTTCAACATCAAGACTATTTACAACAACAAGCTCAACAACAACAAGCTCAACAACAACAAGCTCAACAACAACAAGCTCAACAACAACAAGCTCAACAACAAGCTCAACAACAATATCTACGTGAACAGCAGCAACAACAACAACAGCAGCAACAGCACGCTCAAAATGCTCAGCAATCGTTACAGCAAGAAGAAGACATAAGCTACATGGATGAAGATACAAGTGGTATTGAAAGTGCACCAATTAATCACAATGAACACTCATCACCATTGATGAATCCACAATCAATGTTTCAAGCATCACCAACGTTTTCATCATCAAATGAGTTTCATCAAAACAATAATGATCAATTATGGGGTGGAGTATCAAACAACACCACATCAGGAGTATCTAAATTCAATAATAATAATAATAATTTCCAATCAATTGATTCGAGAAATTCACTTAACTTCAAGCCACCAAACTTCACCACTTTAAATAATAACTCGAACACAAATTTATCAGAAATTAGTAATTCAAATTCTGTCTCAAATTCAATTAATGATGGATTGGGATTTAGTGGTGCCAATAATAGTGTAACTCATGTTAATGAACTCTCACCATTACAGAACATTCAACAACAGCAACAACAAGCACAACAAGATAATATTCCGGTTACCCCAATTGAATCTCAACATCCCCAAGTATCACAACAACAGCAACAAATTACACAACAGCAACAACAACAACAACAACAACAACAACAACAACAACAACAACAACAACAACAACAACAACAACAGCAACAACAACAGCAACAACAACAGCAACAACAAACCCCAAGACAAGCACCTGTGCAAACACCAGTTCAGACGCCAGTTCAAACACCAGTTCAACAAACAAATACAGGTAACAAAAATGTAACTTCAAGTCCCGTTAAAACAAATTATGTTCATTTCAATAGACAACCAAATTCACTTAATAAATTTAGTCAAGATAAAGCGTCATCAATTAAATTAAAATTAGAGAATTATTATCAAATGTCGGTTAGTCATGCGATTGAAAGAAATCAAAGAAGATTAGATTTAGAGCATAAATTAATTAATGAAGATGTTGGATCAAGTGAAGAACGTAAAAATAGACAATTACAAAATTTAGGAAAAAAAGAATCACAATTTCTTAGATTAAGAAGAACAAAATTATCATTGGAAGATTTCACAACTGTAAAAGTAATTGGTAAAGGTGCTTTTGGTGAAGTTAGATTAGTTCAAAAAAGAGATACTGGTAAAATATATGCTATGAAAACATTATTAAAACTGGAAATGTATAAGAAAGATCAATTGGCTCATGTTAAAGCAGAAAGAGATGTTTTAGCAGGTAGTGATTCACCATGGGTTGTTTCATTATATTATTCATTTCAAGATTCACAATATCTTTATTTAATTATGGAATTTTTACCAGGTGGTGATTTAATGACTATGTTGATTAGATGGCAAATTTTTACCGAAGATATTACTAGATTTTATATGGCAGAATGTGTTTTAGCCATTGAAGCAATTCATAAATTAGGATTCATTCATAGAGATATAAAACCAGATAACATTTTAATTGATATTAGAGGACACATTAAATTATCCGATTTTGGATTATCAACCGGTTTCCATAAAACTCATGATTCTAATTATTATAAAAAATTATTAGAAAAAGAACAACCACAAGGATCCAATAATAATTTGAATATACCAGGCGCAAATGGTGCAGGTGGAGGTACAATGAAAAATGGTAGAAATTCAATGATGGTTGATGCAATTCATTTAACAATGTCAAACAGACAACAAATGCAAACGTGGAGAAAGAGTAGAAGATTGATGGCTTACTCAACCGTTGGTACACCAGATTATATTGCACCAGAAATTTTCATTCATCAAGGTTATGGACAAGAATGTGATTGGTGGTCTTTAGGGGCAATCATGTTTGAATGTTTAATCGGATGGCCACCATTTTGTAGTGAAACTCCTCATGAGACATATAGAAAAATTTTAAATTGGCAAGAAACGTTAATTATTCCAGAAGATATTCACTTATCATCAGAAGCAGAAGATCTTATTAGAAGATTATTGAGTAATTCAGAAGATAGATTAGGTAGATATGGTGGAGCTAATGAAATTAAACAGCATCCATTTTTCAGGGGAGTCGATTGGGAAACAATTAGAAAAGTTGATGCACCATTTATACCAAAATTAAGATCAATTACAGATACAAGATTTTTCCCAACTGATGAATTAGAGAATGTTCCAGATTCACCAGCATTAAGTAAAGCACAAGAGCAAAGAGATCAAGGTAAAACCAATGCCAATAATAATGGTAATAACGTTAAGGAAGACTTACCATTTATTGGTTATACATATTCTAGATTTGATTATTTAACTAGAAAAAATGCTTTATAGGTAAGTAATCAATCTTATGTAACGAAAAAAAAATTGCTCTTTAGGTAAGTCATCAAGTGACAATTAAAACTTTATGTTGAATTGTCCACCAAAAATAAATAATAAATACAGAAATAAAATTAACATTTGAATAAATTCCCTCTTCAACTCATGTAAAAATTGTGTTGTGCTGTGAAGTCTTGTAATTGCAAATTCTCTTTCCCCTTCCGTATGCTCGTAAAATTGACGATATGTGATGAAAACAAGGGTAGAGTTCTTTTATGTATCCAAGGTTTCGAGTTTCAGCTCAAATTTTGTGTTAATTATAATCACTATCAGAATTAACCACATTTTCTACCTACATGTGAAACATTTGCAACCATAAGTTTACCACTGATGTTAAATCTTATTTTTTGATTAATATAGGTGAGTAATGTTTCCCCTGCATTGTCATACTTTGAATCCGTTAAAAGACCTCCCACTCTTATAAATTTTGGCCTCAGACCTACAAAGTGCTTAACTTGCCTATTGCCTATACTCAACCGATGTTACCTTCCATCACTTATCTCAAAATCATGCGATTTAGTCTGGTCATGACTTTTCTGCTCACTATTATGTTCTGCCAAACAAGACGGGATAGATATTGTTCGCTATAGCACCCCCGGAAGTCGATAATTGCTCGAGCCGAGCAACAGTAAACAACCCATACCGACCCGATCGATCCGAGTCACGTGACACACTAAACTTTACTATTTTTTCAGTAGTCTTCCAGTATTTTCTATTACGATGCCTGTTCCGGTTTAATTAGTACTGTTTTTATTTTGCCTCAATTCTGCCTAATGCGTATTGTGAGACATTCACACTTGCCGTTGTTGTTTACTGTTTTGCTGCATCGTGAAAAGTTGTCAATATAACCACAATTTCTTGTGGGTTGGGTATTCAAGCAGTGTACCGCCGCCAACAATATCAGCATGAGTTGAAGTCAGACAACCAATTGTTCCTCATGTCTATCAGTAGCGCAGATGACTATCCCACCGAAAGACAACACAATATTTCATATCTTCAGCACGGATAAAGCTAAGCTTGAAGTTGAAATAAAGTTTTGACTAGTCGATGGAACAATCTAGTCGCCACCTCCGACTTGTGCCCTCGGAAAAGTCGGTTTGATGCATAAATATGAGATGGGGCTATTGTGTAGCATGTAGCATGATTAGCTAATGCTTTTTTATGTCTATAAATTATAATATTTTACATATTTTGTTATACTTATATCACTTTTCTCCTAGATGGATAACTAACTCAATCGTTATAATCTACCAACAACCTTACAATTGGCATACACCTGCTAAATCTTATTCACCCAAAGATCATCGTCTTATACTCTCTTCAAGTTCACGATAAACTCTGCTTTTAGCATCACCGCCCATTGCCGCCGCCCCAAAATTGCGACCTATAACAATTATTCATCATTTTTACAACTTTACCAATATACTACAATTCAATTACCCTCTAATTGATGATGATAAATAAGTCACCGCTTACATTATCTAAGTTGACTATAGCATGTCTTGTTCTTACGTCTTCTGTTTTGGCGCTTCAACCTCCATCAGCCAATGTATTGCCTGTTAGGGCCGATGCCAACGCCGATAATAGCGCCAAATCCGATGATATGAATATGAACATGGATATGGATATGGATATGAGTCATGATGAACATGAACATGAACATGAACATGATGATCCATCCCCTTCCACCGCCGACTCTAAAATGACTCCAATTCCTCATGTTCTGCACGAACACGGCAAACCAATTTTACAAACCAATTTATTACCACAAGAAAAACTTTTCTGGGAAAATTATAATACAACAACTTACTTCACGGTCGAATCAAATCATAAAGTAAATTTATATTTACATATAGCTCCTTTATTACTCTCATTCATCATACTTTATCCAATTGTATTATTATTCAATAATGTCAAATCTCATTCCAAATTCCTTGTTTCTTTATCAATTCATTCAATTTTAACCATTTTTTCATTATCCAATTACTCTATATTCATTAACTCAATTCCAGATTTATACCCTCATAATGCTTATAATACCATGATTTGGTTACTCTTTTTCTCAACTATAACTCATTGGGTCTCTGCTATTATTTCTATTGGATATAGATATTTGAACATTGATAATGAATTTACGAAAGATTACTTTTCAATCGGTTCGAGTGATGATGATGATGATGTTGAATTTCATGTTGGTACTCCTTCCGCCTTATCTCCAAGAATGTCAGACTCTAACATGATGGGAAACTCATCCAATGAAAACTTTGATAACAACTCTTTTGAATTGAATAGTTTAGTTGCAGAATCAAAGACCAGCCAAAATTCAATGTACCCAAATAGAAATCAAAAAGTTAGTAAAGTTCAAAGCTTATTTCAAAAAGTTTTACTTCAATCGGATGTTTTAACTTCGGTAATTAAATTTTTCGGTAAAACTTCGATTTATATCACAAATTTCTTTAATTGGGCTCATTTTTTTTACTTTCTCGTCATATTCCCAACTATGATTGCAACATTTTTATTACTTGGGCAAGGTAGAGCAGTTTTCAATTTATTAGCTCATTTCATCAAAGGTGGTGTTTTCCTTTCACTCGGTATTCTCTACTTAGCAAGATATTGTGGTGCTTTCACCAACAAAGGTTGGGCTTGGAATCACAAATTCATCACTAATGACAACATTTCCAGTTTAAGTAAGTTTGATCGTTTATATCAATCTGCTGGTACCTGGACCATGGAATTTGTTGAATCTTTCTTGATCTTATTTTATGGTTGCACCAATATTTTCTTGGAACACTTATCTAATACCGATGGTCAATGGCATGCAAAAGATTTACAACATGCATCAATTGCCTTTATTTTCATTGGTTGTGGATTTTGCGGTGTTTTAACGGAATACAAATTAAGTCAATGGAGATTCGATAAAGCCAAAAATGATTTTAATATCATAAATCCAAGCTCAACTAGTCACATTTTAAGAGCATCTCCTGGATTTTCACCAAACCCATTCCCAATTTTAACCATTTACTGGACTGGTATCTTGATGTCAAAACATCAACAAGCATCAAGTTTATCAACTGCAATTCATGTTCAATGGGGTAACTTGTTTATTGCTGCTTGTGCATTTAGATTTTTAACTTATATTCTTTTGCTTATTTCATCTCCAAATAAAGATTTAACAAAACCATCAAGACCAATCACCGAATTACTTGCTAGTTTCTCATTAATCTGTGGTGGTTTGATTTTTATGGAATCAACCGATCCAGTCGTTTACTGTTTTGAATATTGGGGGTTAACAGAAATGTTTACTCTTAATATAAGTCTTGGTGTTGTCGCTTTATTGATGGGTTGGATTATGGCTGTTTTCGCAATTAAAGATTGGTTGTTAGACAGGAAGAATTAGTGATAGTATTATCGATTGTTTGACTCAATATATATTTGATACCCTTATTACTTCATCAGCTAGGATGCTCAATCTTTACATCAAAAAAATGCTTCATTTGCTCCTAGCTTTTTTTTTTTCTATTTCGTCCTCAATTATCATGTGTATACCCATTTGACGCTTTCTGATGTCTTTGCTTTATTTAACACAACCTTAATGATTTGCTTTATTCACTTGACTCAAAATGTTTCAAAAATGAATTGAAAGTGAAAAAGAAAAGTCAAGTAATTCAATTGTCTACGTTTGAAATTTTTGGCTAATTCTGTTCATTGATAATTAATTCGCTACTATTTATTAAAAATGTTTTTTAAGTTCCATATAATATGATTTTTTTTCCCTTCGTATACAAGTGCACCTGATCATATCTTTAAAAAAAACACACGATTCCACCTTTCATTATGACAAAGTTTTATGTTTCTGTTTTCGTTTCTTTTCTATCTTGCTATTTCGTATCTAATCCTTTTGCAATTTGTTTTTTCACACCCAATTAATCAAAAGTATACATAAATTATGTTTTACCATTGACGTATATCACTTTTGTCTGTAGGCTATTGGCTACGAAACATTCAGCTGTTGCCTTTTGTAGCCCTCCCACCCTAAGATCTTCAAAAAGCACAGTCTTATATAAGCAGATCCCAAATTAATGGTTCATCATGAGTTTTTATCAATTGTTTCTTTAATGACTTTAATTTCATTAGGTCCAGTACTACAACACCCACCAATCACTTTAACATTTTCAATCGAGCTCCATTGTTCGACGAGGTTCTTCCATTTAGTCAAGTTTGTTAAATGGTCATAAGTAGTTGCGGTTGTATCATCATGATCATAGTTCATACCGTAATTTGGATATACGATTTTTGGAATATTATAGCTCAGACCATTGTTTAAATTATGCAAAATATCACTTACTAAATTATAATCAACACAATTACAACCAATGGCGAATAATTTTTTTTTTATCATTGGCATAGTGTCTAGTTTATAGTCAAGGTATTTCAAAACTTTGTTGATATTTGTCCCGTCTGCCAATTCATTTGATTTGCTCATACTGAAACTTATATAAAACGGTGGTGCATTTCCGTAAACATTATATATCTTGTTTAGCGTATTTATCAATACTTTAATTTCCTTGAATGATGGTATAGTCTCAATACCAATTATATCAATTAGTTTATTAGTTTTCATGAAATGATATAACATAGGTAAGTGATAATCGGTTAATTCTAAACTTGAAACGTTCCCATATTCACCAGTATATTCACTCCCATTAGCTAGAAATGCGGCGTATGGCCCAATTGACCCAGCCGTGAAAACCTTTTGATTTGATTTTAGATCTGAGTGTTTAGTTAGTGAAATCGCCTCGTCCCAAAGCCCCGTGATCCTAGAGAAGTCATCACTATCGTAATTAGCGTATTTAACAAGCGTTTTCCACGATGCTTGATATGTTGGTGTTGTCAAAATATCAGCTCCATTTGATACATACTCCTGGTATATTTGACTTATCAATTCTGGATTGGAAATAACAATTAGCGTTGACCAAAGCGGATTTGATTTTATTTGTAAGGCTGAATCTTGAGGTATTCTTGATTCTAATTGAGTTCCTAATGCTCCATCAAGTACATATTGTTTCATCGAGGGAGATTAGTTAATTTTATTGTGTGACTTTTTTCTTTATTCAATCGAGGGAACTAATTACAAGTCAGCTTGTAAACTGAATCTGAGGTTATGTATCGCTTTTGCTGAACCTATATCTCAGTAAAGTATATTTTTCAGTACATTCTATTGAACAAAAGTTTATTTGAAAAATCTTATCAGTGTAGATTTATTCCGTACACCTAAAAGACGTCTCACGAACAATTCAAAAAATATTCAAGAAGTGAAAAAAAAAAGTAATAATTTGGATTGCAGAGAATACTAATCATCTACTATTAAACATCAATCATTCATCCAACTTCGATATAATGGACTCTTATAACCCTGGGAAGAGAAACAGAGACGACTATGAAGATAACGGATCATATGGACAAGCCTCGACAGATGATTACGAAACTAAAAAGCAACATGTCGATCCAACGTCCGAATTAATCTTGAATGTTTGTAAAGATATCAGAAGGATTGGTGAAAATAACAACATTTTGAACCAAGTTGATGATATTTCATATATTTCAAATCCAATAGTGGCAGAATTTGAGCAAATTGATAATTTAAGAACTTCAATATTGAACACCTTATATGCTGTTATTATTGAACAACCACAAAAAATTAACTCATTGAGTGTTTTAATCTTACTTTGTAATGCCAAAAATTTTTTAGTTTCTAAATACGTGATCGAATTTTTCCATGCTAAAATGCAAACGTTGATAGATGATATTACGAATCAACAAATTAAAAAGAAAAACAATGAGGATGACATTGAAATTGATAAAGAGGATGAATCAGAAACTAAAAAAGAAAATGATGAAAAAGAAAACGAAGGAAAAGAAATCAGTGAAAATGATAGATTTATTGAAGACGCAGGGATATTCAATAATTTAAAATCAATTTTGAAATTTTTAGCCACCTTATCACCAATAATAAATGATTACTCAATAATTAATGTCTTCAAACAATTTTTAAACTTATCGATTGAATTACAAGAAAAAACCGAAAACAACAAAAGAAACGGAATTGCCGAGGAATTATATTTTAATGTCTTGATTGCTTTACCATATTTATTGAGTAATGATTTTTCTGATGAAATGGTCAGTCATGTAAATGATTTGATTGAAATTTCTACAAATTTCAAGGTTGATGAAAGTAACGAATTACTGAAAATTTCAATTTTAGAACCTTTTGATCCAAAGATAAATAATTTCAAAAGCGAGTTACCGTATGAACTGAAAAAAATGGTAAATTTAGTTTTACCGTCATTACTAAAATTACAAGGTGATGATAAAAAATGGCTTCAATTTAAGGATAAATTATTCATAAATTTTAAAGAATTAGTGGATCCAATCATCAAAACCTCATTAGAAAACAACTCCATCTCAAATGAGATTGTTAAACACCCATTACCTCAATTGTCCTTTCCGTCCATTGATGATATATTGAACTACGAACCAGTCGGATTAATCGATAGTTTGTGGTTCAAACATCCAAGACTTTTATTTCAAGTTTATAATATAACAACTGACTTCGAAACGGTTCCATCGATTGATTCGTATTTTGGATTATTTTTCAAAGATTTGTCTTTTGATATTTTAACGAACTTATCATTTAATCAAAAAGAAGCATCAATTCAATTATCGATCTTGGATTTGTTCTTTGCGAAAACATTGTTTACACCACCTGGATCATCAATCGATCAATTAAACTCAATTTATAAAGATAATGAAAGTGGTGAAAATAATCCACCCTTGTCAACATGGAAAATTGAAGATGTCGCAGTTGAAAGTATATTAACAATGATTTTCCAATTACCTGTTCCATTGAACTATGAAATTTACTATTACACAGTTCTAATCTCATGTTGTCGTGAAAGTCCAGAATCGATTGCACCAGTTTTCGGTAGAGCCATTAGATATTTTTATAATAATTTAGAGATGTTGGATTATGAATTAAAGATCAGGTTTTTAGATTGGATGACTATTCAAATTTCAAATTTTGAATTCAGTTGGAAATGGGACGAATGGGTTTCTGACTCGAAGAAATTGTCAAATTTAAGATATCACCCAAAGAAAAGTTTCATTAAAAATTTGATTGCGAAAGAAATTAGATTGTCAAATAAAAATAGAATAAAAGATAGTTTTATAACAATAAAACAAGTAACTGACGATGATGATGTTGAAGGCGAAGAAGAAAGTAAAATAGTCCATTTGGAAGAATTTTATAAATATCTTAATATTTCATTATTCCCAAATGAAGTTGATTATATTATAAATTACGATTTTCAATTGTATGGAGGAGATGATAGTAACGAAGAATTGAGAGAAATTTTGAGTAAATCAATCCTTGAAAGAAAAGAAAATGTCAATCCATTGGCAATTTCTCCACAAGAAGAATTGATTTACAATTTCTCAAACCCATTATTACCTTTGAATGAAATTTCGAACAAAGTCTATGACTTTGTAATAAGTAATTGGAAGCCAAATGAAGAGTTCAAAAACTTGTATGATGAAATCATAGAAGAAACCAAAAAGATAGAAACTATGATTCCTGAAAAATACTTGATCAATTTGATTTTTCAAACATATGCCTACATAGGTTCAAGATCAATTTACTCAATTGTTAGTATTATAAGTCGAGATGTCAATAAATTGAAATTTATAACTGGTATCAAAATAAACGAGGAAGAGTACCAAATACCAAACGAATATAAATTCGAGGATTTGGAATTAGAAAAAAAAAACTTTAATGATAGGCAAAGTTGGGTGGTCGAAGCCATCTTTAGAATTTGGATTCATCAACCACAAGTTTCATTTTTAATTTTAGAATATCTTATTGAATTTCAAATCTTGAAACCAAAATTCGTGATAGAAAAATGTTTAAACTTAGACTATAACCTTATCATTGAAAATGTTTCCTGTATGGAATCAATCAATAGAATATTGAGTACCTTATCAAAAAGTGATAAAGATGATTTGAAATCCTCAATTTTATTGTTATTTACATTAATTGTTCAAAATTTAAATACCATAACAACTTCGAAATTGGAATTGACAACTTTTGAAGAAGAAGTTGAAATTATCAAAACTTTCAATGATGAAGATATTGAAAATACAACATTTATGAGTAAAATTGATAACCAATGGTTATTCTATGAATATAGAGGTTTATTAAAAAGTTACTTGAGAAAATTTTCTGATTTCAACACTAAATACGTGAACGAAATTGAGCTGATTTTTACGGAGATAAATAACATTCCTGTGAAAGAAGATGCTTTGAAGTGGACAAAGGAATTACAAGCCTGAATAAAACCACACACATTTGCATGAATTTCTGTATATGCATAGATAGTTAATAAAATTTTTTTTATCAAAAATAAAACTGATAGCGCAAACAAATATTCACATTTTTTTTTTTCACAAACTATCGAACCACAAAAAATTCGGTGATAGTATTTATGTAGTTAGCGAGAATAACCAAAACTTAACATCATCTGAATAATAAAACTAACTAAAATTACCATGTCAACGTCGCATCACTCCCCAGAAGATGAACTTGCCATTGAAACAAACAATTTGACCTATAAATTCACCAATAGTGAGAAAATCGGATTAGAGAATATAAATTTAAAGATTAAATGGGGAACCACCAATTTATTGATTGGACCAAATGGAGCTGGAAAATCAACATTGCTTAAAATATTAGCAGGGAAAACGTTAATTAAGCAAGGATCATTAAAAATCGGTGGATTTGATCCATTTGAGTTTTCAATGAATAGGAACCAACAACATAATTCAGATATAAATAATTTGATAACATACCTTGGTACGGAATGGGCTGCGAATCCTATCGTTAAACGAGACATACCAGTAAAGTTATTGATCTCATCAATTGGTGGTGATACGTATAGTGAAAGAAGAGACGAATTAATTGACATTATGGACTTAGATCCAGATTGGTCAATGTCATCAATTTCAGATGGGGAAAGAAGAAGAGTTCAGTTAGTGATGGGATTATTAAAGCCTTGGAAATTATTATTATTGGATGAAGTTACTGTTGATTTAGATGTGATTGTCAGACTGAAGCTACTTCACTTTTTGAAAAAAGAGTGTAAGAGTAGATCATGTTCTGTGATTTATGCAACTCATATATTTGATGGGTTAGGTAAAGATTGGTGTGATAGAATAATTCACTTAAAAAGTGGAATCAAAGCTGATGACATAGATATGAATCATGTTAAATTCAATACAGGTAAAAGTGATATCGATATCAAAGATGATGAAAGTTTTGAAAATGATGATAAATCAATGCCAACTAAGACTGAAGTTGATATTCCATTAGCGGAATCGTTACATCCATTGGCATTACATTGGCTTGATCTCGACTTGATAGAAAGAGGATCAAGGGAAGATGAAAAACTCAGGATGAGTAGAAGACACAATGATTGGAATAATGCAAGAGATGGTAAATATTTCGATAATGAAACAAAATTATCGGAATATTTCAAAGCTACAAGAAAGTATGAGTAGATTGACTTGTGTGTTATTTAAATTTACCATTCAGTTCTCAAAATGATTTCTATGATTACTTGTCGCATAAAGGAATCAGGCATACGAAAAGACCATTACTGGTTTATGTACAAATAAATGTATTTTTTTATAGGTAAATTGTCTTGAATGTTACGTTTTGTAAATCGGAATGATACAGTTAAATGAAACATTGAAAGTCACACGAAGAAACTTAACAAATGAGGTGTGTTTATTATAATATAGTATACAAAGTGAAGTAAATGAATGAAACCCAAAGCCAAAACCATGAAAATAGAGGTTGAAATAGTGAAGAATGTGGTAATTAAAGCCTGATTAGTTATGAAAGGTGATGCAGATGAAATGACTAGTAGATCCACGAATTCATGAATATGTGCCAAAGCAAGTAGCTAGTCTAGTCAACGAAGTTTAAGTAGTGGAAAATCGACGAATCATTGATTCATTCCAAACTCTTTTTCAAATTTTCTTTCTATTTCTAAAAATTTTAGTATACGTTCCTGGCGATCTATACGACGCTGTAATAGCCAATTTTGATATTGAGTTTCAATGTAGTCAGTTTTATATATTTTGTCATTATATGGAATATCAATAAGATTCATTTTGAATTTAGATTTTATATTTAGATCATAGTCAAGTCCTGGACTTACTTTTCTTCTTATTATATTCGGATGTCTTGAGGGCGCCAATGGTGTAGAAGGACCTCTCTTATTTGATTCTGATGGCTTTATTGGTGACTGATGCAATTCCTTTTGAGGAAGAATTGGGATATTTTCTTTGCCGCCTATATTTATAGATATGTTTTCTGAATCATTATTCATATCGATATCTGATGGAGATGGTTTGAGTAGTTGTAATTTACCTAAGGAAGTAGGATTGGATGATGATGAATGTGGAGATGGTGCCACGAGCGCAAGCGTTTGAGACATTGAAGGCAGGATATTATGCCTTTATATTTTGATCAGCTAAAGTCAATAGAATGGCGATAATTGATACTTAATGTTCAAAATTCAATATTTATTTGTTTACAAATGAGATATTTTTTAATGGGTAATAGTGACCTGGTGTACGGGTGAGTATGTTTACAGAGCAAAGATAGTAGTGTAGAATGATTGAGACTCAATATAAAGTGTCATATGTTGATATGAATGTGTTTATGTATTCAGTAGTCAAGATATTTGATAAAACTCATCTAACTGATAGTATACCTACCAAGAAGCAGAGACTTAAGTAGCCACAAAAATTCTCGCTTACAACTTCAGCATTACCGTTGATGAAAACAAAAATATATCTCTTGCTGAACATTTTAATGAATGTAGATGAACTTAACAATTTCACAAATAGAATTCTACAAATTATTCTTCACAGATAAGTCCTCGTTGCTAAAAGGCATACCCACTACATTCCGAGTGTCCAAAACTGTTCACGATTGAGGATGAGGCTTTCTAAATTTATTGATCCAAATATAATGTGAGCCCATATCAATGGACTCGTTTCTTGGCCTATGCACTGATATCTCTAATTTAGTCCCTAATTCTGAACTAGCTTTCAAAGTCCTCGAAGTATTTTCCTAGGCAAAAGCGTTACATGAAATGCATCCCATAGCCATATAAACGGTACAAGATGTGCGTGGATGCGAAAACGTAGACTCAATTCAACGTTCTTGAAAATTACATTTAATGATTATACATGGCTGAAGAATATATGGGATCCCTGTACTTTACTTCCTTGAGCAAGACTTTTCGTATACTGGGGAATGACAGTTACAATTAAGGCTAAATGTGATCGAATACAAACAGTCAAAATAAATGGTATGCTGTGAAATTACTCATGTGCAGGACGGGACATATGAGGGATGGTTGGCATAGTGGAAAATGGTTGCAACTTGATATAAATGCAGACTGATTCCCAAACCCTTTCAGAAACAAAGTTGAATATTGTTCTAAGTTGTTTTAATACTAGTAAAGCACACTATACTAATATAAGTTATTGAGCTAATATCAATAAGTTAAAGTACGATCATATTTTATCGAAGTTTGTTTAAGTGATTTTATACTAAATTGAAGTTCATCTGAATAATTTCCACTTTACCAGAGTATATCAATCTAGTTCTAGACTACATCGAAGTACCATCGTTCAAACCTACCGAAAGGATTGTTAACTAATAGACCGTTCAGAATTTATCATAATGCAATTTGATAAAGAAAATATTTATCAATCCACCACGGATGTGAATATAAGGCCCATTAACGAGTCAAGATCATACGTTAGACGAGCATGCGTAATAAATGGAAGCTCATTGATCACTAGCGGTCGAGATGTCGAGCTAATCACACACATTGATAAATTGATGAGACAATTCAGACAAAATTTGATTCATCGATCCGAAATTAGTATATTCAAAGGTGAGCCAGAGGTCGTCCATGACAAGGAACAGGAGTACGATTTTCACAAATACTTCCCATTGTCTATTATTGAATTATACACTAGAGCCAACAGAGGATTACAGATTCTCGACACCGAGGAATGGCTTAATACGGAAAATGAGTAAACTGTAATTCTCCATGTAACAGCAACACTAACTTCACTCCACAGGTCAACCAACCGTTTCTCATCTCTTCAACTTTATCTCACCTCTTCATCGTTGTCTTCGTCTTTTTTGTTCGTCACGTGGATTTCCCCAGAAACCCATCCATCTTCCCGTTTTGTGAAACTGAGACTCCAAATTTTATAATGAGAATCAATTTTTTCTTTTTTTCATTTGTCCAGCGAAACAATTTTGACTTTTTTTTTTTTTTAATTTATCACTTGTTTCTTCTTTTTCCTTTTGATCTACCACATATCCATATTCATATAGATAAACATATATTCAAAGATGTCTGACGAAAGAACTTTTATTGCTATTAAACCAGATGGTGTCCAAAGAGGATTAGTCGCCTCAATCATTGGTAGATTTGAAAACAGAGGTTTCAAATTAGTTGGTATTAAATTAACTCACCCAACTGAATCTTTATTAAGAAACCATTACGATGATTTACAAGAAAAACCATTTTTCCCATCTTTATTATCTTACATGTTATCTGGTCCTGTCTTAGCCACCGTTTGGGAAGGTAAAGACGTTGTCAAACAAGGTAGAGCTATCTTAGGTGCTACTAACCCATTAAACTCTGCTCCAGGTACCATCCGTGGTGATTACGCCATTGACATGGGTAGAAACGTTTGTCACGGTTCTGACTCTGTTGAATCTGCCAACAAAGAAATTGCTTTATGGTTCAAAAAAGAAGAATTAGCTGAATACAAACCAGCTTTACATGCTTGGATTTACGAATAAATTATTTAGTTCATATGATAAATGCCGCGTGCAATATGTTTCAATAATAATTTAATCACTGTTTCCTTTTTTTTTAATATATAGTTTTTTAGATAATTGTTTACATTCGATGTTAATATATCATATTATATATGTTAATTAGGTATAATTAACAATTATACCTCGTGTATTGTAAATCATCGTATCTCTTAATTCAATAATAATTTTGAAAAAATAACCATGGGTCGTGCGAATTATTCAATATGAAAAACTATACTTATTTCATTGAAACAGAAGATAACATACTCAATTGACTTGGCTATAAGTCTTATTATAATTAAAATCTAAATCTTCGAGGAAACCATACCTGATAATGTCTGTAGATGGAGAGGATGATTTATTCGGAGTTCCAGATAATGATAACGATGAAGAAATGTTAGACGCTAATGATGATGAAGATTTTGGCAAAAATAATCAATCGAATAGTCAAAACAATGATATGGAGTTAGATAATGACAATGAAGATGACGATGGCGAGGAGGACGAGGAAGAGGAGGAAGATGACGATGAAGACGGTGCAGAAGCTGAGAATGAAAATGAAAATGAAAATGAAAACGAAAACGAAAACGAAAATGATGAAGACGAAAACGAAAACGAAGATGATGAAGACGAAGACGATGATAATGATGTAAAGTTCACCGACGCAAGAGAAAATCAACCGACCAGTGAGAGCACCGAAGCAGTCAATTCCAAAAAAGATAAATCTGATGATGATATTACATTAACCAACGATAAATCACTTGATGAAAAAGATAAAAAACAAAAGGAAGTCCATGATTCAGTTGATGGCATCGAGGTTGATGACGATAAGAAAAGCTCATCCAATAAGGAAAGTACTACTCAAAGTTCAGTAGAAAATAATGAACCCATACAACTTACGTCTAAAGAATTCAGAGATGATATAACTGCAAAAGCAAAAATTGCATCAGCATTTGATATAATACCATCAGTTGCGATTCCATACACTTCTCAATGTCAATCCCTCGCATTTACTGGTGGCCCCAAATGGGTACTTACTGGTGGAGAAGACGGATTTATAAGAAAATATGATTTCTTTCAATCAATTGAAGGTAAATCGCCTCTAACAATGGCTCAAAGACATAATTTAGTCGATTCAATCACCAAAGCAGGGGTCATTTCATCGTATTGGGAAAATGAACAGCCATTGACGAAAAGTCAATTGATGAAAATGAACCCAAAATTAAAAATAAGTGATTTTAGTACTGGTTCGGTGAGTTATGAACCTACAATTAATCCCGTTTATGCATTAGATGTCGAAAGAAATGGTTATTGGTGTTTGTCAGGATTGCTATCGGGTGGTATCTCCCTTCATACTATGAGACATAATGAAGGTAATACTCATCATTATTTCAATCATGGTGAAAGAAAGAGAAGTTCAGTCACCCTTGATAATGGACACAACGACACAATTTCAGTAATTACGTTAGATCAAAATCAAAAACAGTTTTTATCTGGATCTTGGGATAAAACCATTAGAAAATGGGATTTGAATAATGGTAAATGTACGAATCTATTCCTTGGTAGTACTGGTCAAATTTCTAACATTCAATATAGACCTAATGGTTTAGGTGATGTAAACTTATCATTCGATGAAACTGATGATGAAGAGTCAAATTTAGAAAATGGTGCAATCATAAATCCAAATGTCAACACTCAGTATGATAATGTCAAAAATGATAGTATTTCAAATAACTTATCTTTCAAACAAGAAAACAATAGTGATGTTGATTCATTATTCGGTGATGAAGATGAAGAGGATGAAAGTAAGAAGAGCGATGAAGATGACAAAACCATAAGGAAATCATTAGAATCGAAAGATCATTCGAATGAAACGTTATCGAAATTGAAAGATCAAACGTCGAGTATTTCCAACAAAAAAATAACTAACGATTCAATTTTCATGAGCTCAAGTATTGATGGTACAGTAAACCTTTGGGACGCTAGGACTTCTTCGGCAGTTTTAAGACTTGGTGTTTCAGAAGGTATACCTCCATGGTGTATGTCATCAACTTGGTCAAATGATGGTGAGTATATATACGCTGGTAGAAGAAATAGTACTGTTGAAGAGTTTTCAATTAAAATGCCTCACAAAAGAGCACATTCAGGTAATTCTAAGGAAACTATGATACCAAATGTACTGAAATTATTACAATTCCCAAAAATTTCGGGTCCTGTGAGTGCTATCTCAACTATGCCTAATGACAACTTTTTACTATGTGGATCTTATGATAATATAAGATTATACAGTTTAGATTTATACTCAGAAAATTCAGTTTCGTCTTCAAATAACAAAAAGAAGCAAGCAACGCCTTTCTTAATTGTTCCTGGTCATCATGGTGGTATATTAAGTCACTTGTATTGCGATGAAACGGGTAGATTCATGGTAAGCGCGAGTGGTAACAGAGGTTGGGGACATTCAACATTCACAGATACTGTACTTGTTTATGAAATCGATTTTGAGGGTTAAATTCAATTTTGTGCATCATGATCTGTAATTTCATCATATTATTTCATATAATAAATAATTTCATTCAATTCTTTCTCTAACCTTAAATCTGTATTTTTATTATATTATACTTCTACGATAGTTAGAAGCTCTTTTCTAAAATAGGTATGTCCTTTTTTAATTTGCTAATATATAGGATAACATAGTACTACGTAACTAAGGCAAACACCTTTGAGAATAAAATTTCAATAAATAAATAAATGAATGTAAAATGAATCAAAAAGCGAAACTATAACGTTTAACGCTATCCATTAGAAATCAAATAATAAGAAGTTTTATAAAAGTAATACTAAAAAGTTAGAAAGAATATAAATATTTAGAAGAAAAAGAAACCATTTGATCTATTTTGGGTGGCAACATAAAGCACTCATATTTTGGCAATAAGAATAAATCATGTAAAAAGCTTAATAAAACACGTAGAAGAATGAAAAAAGAAAGTCATAAATAAAAAAAAAAAAAACTTCACCTCACAATCCCAAAGATGATATCTCTGAAATTTCCTAGTCCAACTTGACCAAGAGTAAAACCTTGATTAACGAATTCTGAGTCTTTCATGTAACTGACTGCAACACTTATTGCTTCCCCAGCTTCATTAATGACTTCATTCCCATATACAACAAGTTCTTTACCAATTGAATTCACCGACTCATTTAAGTTGAATTCATTCAATGGTGAAACCATATCTCTATTAAAGAACTTGAGCACATTGATATTGTTATTGGATGTCGAACTGTCCTTGATTAATAGAAAATGTATCATAAATCCGATGAATCCAACAGTACAACTTACTTTACAAATATTTTTGAAAAGCAAGTTGTTATAGTTGGAAGAAGGTGCTTTATTTCCAGGTTTACTTTCGTTATCCGCATCGTGATCATCGATTACATGATTGCTGAATAATTTTTTAAACATAAGTGATGAAGTACGAGCAATCTTAGTATTGATTGACGACGATGCTGATGAAATACTTGAAATTGACGAAGATAACAGCAGATATGATGTTGCAGTTTCATCGTCAGCTAATGAATTCACTGATGTTGCTAATGACTCTTGTTGTTCCATAATTTTATTTTGTAAGGAAATTTCGTAGAGTATTTGTTTCGATATTTCTTCGTCTTGAATTTTAATTAAGTCCGTGAGAACAAAAGGTACAGTATTGTCCAGTTCGGTACTATATGTGGGAGATTTTGACAATTCGTGATTTTGAGAATGATTATTAATAAGTAAAGAGTTATATTTCTTGTTTTTGGTGGCTCTATCAATAGTGATATTTGAAGTGTTTAACAAAACAGAATGTTTGTTGAAACTATCGAACCAAACATCAACAGTTGATGCGCGATTACTTACTTCATCGATGGGATTATTATCTATCAAATGTTTAGCTTTATTCAAGATTTTGATCAAGTCGGAATCAGATAAATCCTCAAACAATTTGGAAGGAGAAATCAAGGAGTGAACCATGTCAGTGTCAATATGGCCATAGTCATACTCATCAATTTCTTCATAATTGTAGTCAGATGATAAATTCAATTTTTCGAAAATTTTATCTTTACTGAATAATAAAATGGAAACATAAATATAAATACTAGTCAATACTGAGTCATGACCTAAAATAAAATCCCAAATTACGAGTAATTGATGTAAGTTATTAACGTCATGGCTGAACATAGTCAATATTGAAGATAACGCTTGATAGAATGTATAATCATATGTGAGTCCATCAAATGCTAGGTATGAATTGCTTGTTTGCTTGATTAGTTCGAAGAAGCTTGTATCAATTTCTTCCAATAATGTGGGAATTAATTTTAAATGATTAATCGAAAGATTGATATCAGTGATCATATAGTCCCTTAAATGGAAAATAGTTAATTTTTCCAAGATTAAAAAAGCTAGCTCTTCATCAATTGTCATACTTGACGAGGATGTGGATGTGGATTGCAAGGAATTATCATAGCATATAATAAGAATTATACTAGCAATATCATGGTAACCTTGATAATAATTTAGCGATGGATATTTCCTTAGCATCTTCACTATTAAACTTAATAACGTTTTTCTCAATTCTTCAACATCTGATTTGGAGTAAATCGTTGTATAAGAGTCAAGTTGAGATTGCTGATGATATGATTGCCATTGACTTAATATTGTGAACGATCTGTTAATGTCTAGTTTGATTTGATCTTCATCTTTGTGAGGGGGTAAATTGTTTGAGTCTAAAGTGTCTAGCAAAAATGACGTTGCTTTCTTGAAGTCTAATTTTTTAGATACACTTGAAATGGAAGAGTCGGAGCTTGTCATATAGTTATCATTGATTTCTAGTTTTGAATTGATATATGATGACTTATGATCATCGTTGTCTTCATGATCATCCCCTTTGATTTCAATCCCCAATAAAATGGGCCAGATTCTAGATCTCAAATTATTATTAACAAGGCCATCAGTTGATTTCAGGTACTCATACAAAATTTCATGTTGCTTACTCAAACAAGCTTCATTTAGAGTCTTTGCTTTATGAGATTTTATAGTATCACTCAAAGGAACATCTTCACTATTATAAAATGACTTACCCAAATGTTCAATATCCATAGAAACCCAATCAGGATGATTTAAAAGAGTAGGATTTGAGGGATCAGATAAAGTTGTTGACATATTTTCAGAAATGTAGATAAAATATTACGATTTCATTCGAGAACTTTATAATTGATGATTTTGAGTACAATCACAAATGTATCTAAAAAGCGAAAGCTAAACTTGACAGTGGAACGAGTTTCCCTTATGCCTAATTCAAATCAATTGATGAAACTAAGTCAGAAAGCTGGCTTCACTTTGTACTTTTGTTCTGCTTATCTTAGTTTGAGACGGCAAAGATATATTATCCAGGTTACACAGGCCAGAACGGGAAGTTCTTTGTTGTTAAAAATCACCGGATAATCAGGAACTATGCTTCGTGAGCTAGATGATTGGGTAAATGCGACAAATGTAACTGAATTGATGTACTGAAATTTTCTTTCACGGTACTAACTTGTGTTAGATTGGCTTCATTAGTTATTCAACAGCATCAATCATTGATAAGTCTTTGTGAAAATTAAAGTGTACGGGTGTTGTTTCTGGGCAAAAAAAGAAAACTAAATGTCGGGGGCCGTCGTTGTATACAGGAAAAGATATGAGACACGGAAATTTTTCAATGAATCAACGAAATGCAATGGTCTTCGAGCTACAAATTTCATTGAAACCAACCCGAAGTTGTAGTTGTGATATTCGTTTTTCATCTCAATAATAGGCTTAACTTTTTCACTACGTCACTTCTTGCTACATCAAGCGTGTCATCAAGAATCAAGCTACGCTAGAAATTTAAAAGAGTTTTACATTATCTACCCCACGATATACCAAAAATAGAGCAGAAAAAGCAACTTTTCAAAAAACAAAACATGTCTTCCATCGAAATTGGTTCTATCAAAACAACTGACTTGGCGTTAGAAATTGAATGGATCTACTATAATGTGACCTCAAAATATCACCATATTTGGCTTCGTGACAATTGTCATTGTGAAGAGTGCTTCTACGCGGTCACTAAACAAAGATTGTTAAATTCTTGTTCTGTTAGAGAAGATATAAAACCAATTAGTATCAAAAGTGATAGTAGTTCCATTAAAATCACTTGGGATCAAGATAATCATGAAAGTGAGTATCCAGTCGACTGGTTAATCTTGCATAGTTATAATCCTCAATTAGTCAAAAATGACCTCAAAGTCAAGGGTGAACAATCTTTATTGGGAAGAAATTATTGGCAAGTCAAAGATATTGAAAAAAATTTACCAACAGTTGATTTTAAAACTGTAATGGAATCATCAGACGAATCTGACCATGAAGCAGCAATCAAGGATTGGAGTTTGAAAATTTGGAAATTTGGTTTTTGTTTTATTAACGACGTTCCAGTAAATCCTGAAGATACTGAAAAATTATGTGAAAAACTTATGTTTATTAGACCAACTCATTACGGTGGATTTTGGGATTTTACCAGTGATTTATCAAAAAATGATACAGCCTATACAAATATTGACATCTCATCTCATACCGATGGAACTTACTGGTCTGATACTCCAGGTTTACAACTATTTCATTTATTGAGCCATGAAGGTGAAGGTGGTACCACTTCCTTGGTTGATGCATTTAAGTGTGCTTTTATTTTGAAAGAGAAATACCCAGAATCTTTCAACTTATTAACGAAAGTTCCAATACCTGCTCATTCAGCGGGTGAAGAAAAAGTTTGTATACAACCAGATATACCTCAACCAATGTTTAAAATCGATAACAACGGAGACTTGATTCAAGTAAGATGGAACCAATCAGATAGAAGTACCATGAATTACTGGCCAAATCCTGATGATGTACCTAAATTTTATCGAGCTATTAGACAATGGTATGAAATCATTTCAAGTAAAGAAAATGAAATTTTTTATCAATTAAAACCAGGTCAATGTTTAATATTTGATAATTGGAGATGCTTCCATTCAAGAACCGAATTTACTGGTAAGAGAAGAATGTGTGGGGCTTATATTAACCGTGATGATTTTGTTTCAAGGTTGAAATTATTAACATTAGGTAGACAAGCTGTTTTAGACTCTTTATAAATTAATCTAGATACGTCATAATGCAACAATTTAACCACTCATTTAACACGTATACTAAAATGTTCAATTTGTTTTCGAACAGGAAGTACCTCGAGTATTATTTGTGCTAGGTCAACTTTTACCTTAATTTTGTACAGTTTTTATTTTTATATATCACTTATTTTATTAAAGCTATATATAATAATGTATATAAATTTAGAGTTATAAATTCTAGAATTAGTCGAAAATTGGGATACCGGCCCAATCTGCTGGATCATTAAATCTTAAACCTTTGTCTAATTTATTGATAGATTCGATTTCATCATCAGTTAAATCGAAATCATTTACAGTTAAATTTTGTAATAATCTGTCTGGATTATTAGATTTTGGAATAACCGCAATTTGTCTTTGAGTTGCCCATCTCAATAAAACTTGAGCACCGGTTTTCTTATTCTTTTCAGCAATTTTGTTGATTGTTTCATGATCGAATAATTTGGCAGTACCAGCAGCCTTAGGATGGTTCAATTCGATGAATGATTGAGGACCAAATGATGAATAACCAGTGATGGCCATACCCAAAGATTTAACATAGTTGATAAGGGTTGGTTGTTGTAAGTATGGATGATGTTCAATTTGTAAAACAGCAGGTTTGATTTCAGCACCTCTATATAAATCGGCAACTAAAGCAGTGGTGAAATTTGAGATACCAATTGACTTAACTTTACCAGATTTAACTAATTTTTCCAATGCTTTCCATGTTTCTAAAAGAGTAACGTCTTCAGTATGAACTTTATCACCATCACCAGTGTAAGCACCTGGTGGGTATTTTTCTTCAAATGGAACGAATTTGAATGGAATTGGGAAATGAATTAAGAATAAGTCAACGTATTCTAAGTTCAAATCACTTAAAGTTCTATTGAAAGCTTTTTCAACATTATCTGGATGATGGAAACTATTCCATAATTTCGAAACAATGAATAATTCATCACGAGCGACAATACCTTCATCAAGGGCACGGTTGATACCTTGACCAACTTCGACTTCATTACCGTAATCTTCGGCACCGTCAAATAATCTATAACCAACTTTGATGGCATTGTAAATTTGATCAGCACAGGTGGCTTTATCAACTTTCCAACAGCCAAAACCAACTAATGGCATTTCGTATCCTGAATTCAATTTGATAGACATTATGAGATTATTGTTTTTTATGATTTATAGTAATAAACACTTGAGATTGATTATATAAAGAAAGAAATAAAAATCAATTGAGTGGGAATTGAGGTTTAAATGAATCTGAAAAATTAATTAAGGGGATTAGAGGGTCATTATATATACGCAAGATAAATCTGAATACCGAGATTTTCACCTTAAGTTGCGCAATTCGATCTTTATTATTCCATTCTTCGATTGACTTCGAATCAAAAAAAATGCCCCACTTATTCAATTTTGATCGGGAAGATTCCAAAATGAGGAAATCGTAATGCAACATGATGTTGGAATGCGATTGAGCTTATTGTTTCATTTTTATGGAGGAACAACCTTCTGAGAGGGGATTGGTTGGGTCGACGCAGCCATAATAAAAATGTGGGGGATACACCAACCACTAAAGTCGACTTTTTCACCAATTGTGTCCGCATGTCGTAGCGACATTACGCCGCTCAACAATTGGCTCGGGTTTTTATTACCACAAGGATGAACCTTCCGTCACTTTTGTTCCAGCCAATAGCATTGAGTTTTGCCTATTGTAATTGGCTCTCTATATGTCAATTTGTGTCCTTGATTTCTGGTGCAACGTCATCAGTAAATCATGAACGTATCCAACGATAAGTACCAATGGATTTATGGTAACGTGGCTTATGATACGATTTATTCCTAGCACGTGAGTATCACGTGTAGTCCACGTGACTGGACAATATATCTGGTGTACGGATCACTTTCTATCTTCGTCTAGGCTACACAAAAGATTGCAAATTAATCAAGATGCTAAATTAGGTGATTTTTAAAACAAAGCCAATATCGAGCGAAATTAGAGTTGATCCAAAAGATTTAATTGTTCCAAATTATACTAAGATGAGGGTACATGAATTTAAACTCGTCTAATCCGATAGGGAATATTGACTACTAATCAAAGACTATCCTTAGTTCTCAACACTCAGTTACTTTGACTAACCTGATTTCGATTTGAAGCTTAAATTGTACCCCAATGATTTGGATCGTATTCTTTCAAATTTTCGTTTAATAATACTTCATCACTAAATGCTACATACTTCTTTGATCTTGAAAATCAAGGGTTCCAACACTACTTATCAACCACATAATGAGCCTGAGACTTGCCCCATTATTGGTGTAGATAGTGACCAAAATATTGAGTCAAACGATATTCGCTTATTTGAGCAGTTAACTAGTCAGTCCATATGCTTCCATAATCAGCAGTATAACTTCAACAAAATTCTTTCTCAAAATTCTACTTTGCTAGAACTTCAGTCCTTAGTCAATCCTAAAAACTCAATTTGTTGTATATTCATGGGTCCAATAGGTGGAGGTAAAACTAGTACATTACGAAATATACTCAATCAAAGCTTTGGTGACATTGAATGTGAAAGATACATAACTGCCTTCAGGATTCATGATAAGTCTTCAGTATACGATGTTCTAGAACACAGCTCAAAGTCTAAAAAATCTACTATAAGTTCAATATCTATAGAGAGAAGATTGAAAAAGGTCAAATTGTCAAAAAATAATTCTTCTAAAGTATTGAGTCATATATTTGATTATAAAGAAAGTGACGTTATAGGTGAACATTTTCTTTTTATAAATTTACATTATCCTAAATCAAATAAGAAAATCACATATATTGATTTCATGGAAAACGACACCCCTTCGTCAACATCATGCACTTTTGTTAGTCAGAATCGTGCTTCAATAATTCGCCTACTAAGCAAGAATAGCACAAATTCTGCGGTAAACTCTTCAACCTTCATAACAAGTTATATTTCCAAAAGTAATTATCTGTCAATAAAGTCTATTCTTCATTTAGATCAACTCGGGAATTTCGAGGTCACCAAAGCAAGTCTCCAAAAGATAGAAAGCTTGCTGAAAAATGTTGAGTTAAATGCTAAAACGGACTCAATCGCACCCACAACTTTCAGATTGAAGTCGCCCACAAGTCTACCAAAATATTCAAGACCGAAACAAGCTTCTTCCAGTCCTACGAAAAGTTCTTCGAACCTTCTTCGTTTCCCATCTTCAAAAGTGAAGGATGATGGTAATGGGTCCCCTATCAAATTAGTCACTTCTACACCACGAAAGGCTGCTCAAAAATTCAATATGAAAACACCTATCAACAATACAAATATCGATGTTCAAAACCCCTCAGCGAATGTATTTCAAACCCCCTTTGGGTTTTCTGAATCGGCTCACGAAGGTGATAAAACCTTAGCGAATCTACTTTCGAGCTCTATTTCATCTTCTGGCACGAATGTGCAAGCGAACAAAACTTCGAACAATATAGTCCTAGGTTCATTCAATGGTTCTGACTCAAATGAAGAAACGTTAGCTAAATTCTTTTCAAGTCCGGTGGCATCTTCGCCAATTAATGGAGGTAATTCAAATAAAGCCAGAGACCCCAAGACTAGGATGAAAGTCCCACTGTCAATATCCCCCATGAATTCATTTTCGGGAAAGTCAAAAGTTAATGAACTAAACAACAATTTTTATCAAACACAAATAATCGAATTGAAAAGCACGGTTGATTCATTAAAAATGGAGAACGAAAATTTGAAAAATGAACATGTTACATTGATTGAAAACCTTACTAATGAAAAACTAGAATTCAATGATCACTTAATTAACTTCAAAGAAAATTCTGATTTTGCTACAGAGGAATCGAATGTGATCAAGACAAACAACAAAATTTTGATTGAAAAGAAAAATCAATCATGCAATTCCTCGAAAACCACAAAAGAAAAGGAAGTCAGTCATAACAAATGCCAAAATATACTAAATTTAAAACTAAATAATGAATCGATATTGCAAGAGAATAAATATTTGAAAAGTCATAATATTGAAGTTGACACAGAATTACAAGATTTTAAGAAACGGTTGAAAGAAACCGAAATAACGAACTCACTATATAAACATGAATATGAAAGAATTAAAGACGAAAATGAAAAGTTCAAAAAATTGATTAAAAATTTAGAGGAAACTAACAATCTTAATAATTTGAAATTAAAAGAAATCAAGGATGAATTAGTCGAACAAAGTAAATACTTTGACAAATTAGTTGAAGAAAAAGATTTATCAATAAGTGAATTATCAATGGAAAATCAAAACTATGAATCCTTAGTTAATGAGCACAGCTCAACTCTTAGCAATCAGCAAGAAACAATCATCAAGCTATCTGGTGATAATATGCACTTGAACGAAAAATTAGACTCAAAAGTGGTTGATTATGACACAATTCTTGAGCAATTCAAAAGTTTGAAAATTTCGTCGACTAGAGAAGTAGACGAATTGAAACAAACAATTCACGCAAAGGATGTAATGATAAAAAGTCAATCAGATTTGATCGAGTTGAAAGACAAAATTATTGAAAAGCAAGAACAAAACAATAACCTCAAGAGTAAAAATCAAGAACCGTTAGATGAAACTAAATCAAGACTGTCATACCAAATAGAAGGATACAATGAACTCCACGAACAGCTGAGACAATATGAGCTGAGGTTGGAGAAGCTTAATTCAAAGTACAAGGAAAGCATCTCATTAACCGAAGATTTATCTAAAGAAAATAAAGTAATCACCGAGAAGTACACTTCATCACTAAAAGAAAACGAATCATTGAGAGAAGAAAATAGGTTCATAAGGGATAAAATCAAATCTTCAGATAAAGAGTTATCAAATATCAAAACTAAACTCAAAGGTAATGTTTTACAAAGAGCTGAAAACTTTGAAAAATTATCTAGTGAAAGTAAAATTTCTCCACAAAAATTCAGTCCTTCCAAAACAAATTACAATGATAAAATTGATCTTGTTAATTTGAAATTTAATTCTTCCAAAGACATATATTATGAAAACATCGACTCACCGATAATGCTCCAAAAATTGGATAAAAACATCTTAGCAGAAACCACTAATACCAATAGCAAAATAGTTATTGACAAGGTTTTGAAAAGAAAAGCTTCGAGCTACGAGCATAAGGGTAAGTTGAAGAAGTCAGATACTTGTGAAGAGTAAAAGGATATACATTCCTTCAAATTTTGGAAAACTTTGTATTATTATATATCAATTTAAACTGGGCCATACTTTATTACTTCTACTTATCATACGTTTAATCATACATTTTTCAAAAGTTTTATTGAAACACTTGTTTTATTTATTATACATTATTTTATTTAGATTAAATATCGATTACCTAAACAGTTCTTCTATCTGTCATGAAACGAACAATTGGACCCAATCCGGTTATTTCAACAGTTTTTTCAAACCAACTCAAAAGTAGCCCCCCTTGTTTAGCACCGTAACTTGTATTCATGTTTTTATACAAATACTTGACCAAAACGTCTTGTTGGTTACTATCCAATTGTTTAATGAAATTTGATAATTCATTTGGATTATGATTGTTTTTGATTGAAATCAAAACTTCAAAGACTGTTTCTGCATGTAAAGTTTTAGTTTGTTCTTCGGCAACATAGGGAGCATTATCAAGTACTAAAGTCAAGGCTTGTAAAAATTGACCTTGAGATAATGATTGCCTGACTTGTTTAGAGATAGCAGAAATATCTTGACTCGAAGTTGGTGGTAAATCTGGTATTAAATCTTCTTTTGATAAATGATTTTCTGGCTCTAAAGCATCAATGTCAATTCTTCTCCAATCTTCCATTTTAATCTTGTAAATTTCAGTGAATGTTTCCGTGCTGTTGATTGAAACTACTACTTCCAAACTACAGAATGACTGACTTGATTTTATTTAGTTGTTCATTATCATTTTGTATTCTCGAATCAATTCTATCCGAGATTTTGAAAAGACCCGTGCACATTTTTTTTACTGAAACTATTATGATTGTATTTGATGATTGTCTTGATATCTACAAATATAAATTGATTCTATTATATTTAATAGATTGTCTATTGGTACTAGTATACAGAAATGAAAATCACACAAAATAAAGCGTGAGACGAATGATGAGCGAGCTTAAAGGGTTGTTTTCTAAGACGCAACACTCTCAACAACATCACGTTCACTTAAATGATTTGATTGACATCTAGTTGTCTGCTGATGAATACGAATATACAGCATCATATAAGTCAAATATAAACGTTTCAAGCAAACGACATTTAGATTGAGTAGGTATGCCTTATTGATGTAAAAACGAACAGCTTGAGTAGTGAAGAAAAATTATACTTCATGCTTGTTTTGTATGGGTATGAAAAATTGTTTATTATCATCTACTTGGTGACTTTCTTTTTTTTCTTTTGCTTATTATCCTCTTCAGAATCGCTATCATTGTTAGCAGCATCATCGATTTGACCATTGTTACCTTCCACGTTATCAACCAATTTATCTTCAAAATTTGTAACATATTGATCGATCCATTTCAAAGATTCGTTTTTCAAATCAGTTGAGTCAACAACAAAAACAACTAAGCCATCGCTACCAACTTCATATTTGATATGACCTTCATTTGGTATAGCAACATTTTCATCAAATTTATCAAAAAAATCATTCATATCATCAAAACTCTGGATACTATCCAATAAACGTTCTTCCATTTCTCCCTCAGGAACTGATGGTGAGTTGACGACAATAATCGCACGTAAAGGATTATCTAGTTCACCTTGATCTTGTATGTGTTGTGGAATTTCTATATCTATTGGTTCTGACATTGTATTATTTTTTATTTCTACTCTAATTGATATGACTCGGTACCAATCTTTTTATTTATATTTTTTCTCCAAATTGTACCTTTTAATGTAGTATATACTATAAGGTGATCCAAATAGTATATGAACAGAAAATGGATAGGAAGGCAGTATAAAGAAGATACCGATATAAATTGACTTCTTTTAGAAAGAAAAAAAAGGTTATACTCATTACAATCCTGCACAAAAAAAAAACTACGTAATGTATACTATAACGGATTTGATAGATATTTATTACTATTTGAAATTTATTTTATAAAAGAAAACGTAACGTGGAATAAAGTCAAAAAAATTAGTTTCATAATTTCGTTGGCAAGTGTTCATTGAATGATTTTCAAGATGACCATTCTTTGAATTGGTTGATTAAGTGGTTTGTTGAACCATCGTGAGTATCAACCTTATCAGAGTTGTCTAATTCTTTACCAATAGCTTTGGCTAAAACTTTACCTAATTCGACACCCCATTGATCGAAAGAGTTAATATTCCAAACGGCACCTTCAACGAAAGTTAAGTGTTCGTAGTAAGCAATCAAAGCACCTAAAGTGGCAGGGGTGATTTTTTGAGCTAAGATTGAGGTTGTTGGTCTATTACCTGAGAAAACTTTATGAGGAATTAAACCACCTTTAGCACCTTCAGATTCAACTTGTTTTTCGTTTTTACCAACCATCAAAGCTTCGGATTGAGCAAAGAAATTAGAAGCTAACATTCTTTGATGTAAGTTGTTTTCAATTGGGTTATGAGATTGGGCAGCTAAAATAAAATCAGCAGGAATTAATTTGGTACCTTGATGAACCAATTGGAAAAAAGAATGTTGAGCATTAGTGGCTGGTTCACCGAAAAGGATAGTACCAGTTTCGTAATTGGTATAAACATTACCTCTGGTAACTGATTTACCGTTTGATTCCATTGACAATTGTTGCAAATAAGCTGGGAATCTATGTAAATATTGATCAAATGGAGCAACTAAATGAGTTTGAGCACCATGGAAATTGTTATACCAAACAGATAATAAACCACCTAAAACAGGAATATTTTCTTCTAAAGGAGTTTCAACAAAATGTTTATCTAAAGCTTCAGCACCTTTTAAGAAGTCATTAAAGTTTTCAAAACCGATATAAATGGCAACTGATAACCCAATGGCTGACCAGACGGAATAACGACCACCAACCCAACTTTCAAAACCAAACATATTTTTGGTATCAATACCGAATTTAGAAACTTCATCAGCATTGGTTGATAAGGCAGCGAAATGTTTTGCGATATGTGAATCTGATTTTGCTTTTTCCAAAAACCATGTTTTGGCTGAGTTTGCATTTGTACAAGTTTCAGCAGTAGTGAAAGTTTTGGAAGCGATAAGGAATAAAGTACTTTCTTGGTTTAAAGGTTTTAAAGTTTCAGCAAGATGAGTACCATCAATATTGGAAACAAAATGAACATTAAGACCAGGTTGGGCATAAGCTTTCAAAGCTTCAGTAACCATAACAGGACCTAAATCTGAGCCACCAATACCAATGTTAACAACATCAGTGATTTTTTTACCAGTATAACCAGTCCATTCACCAGATCTAATTTGGTTTGAAAATTCTTTCATGTGTTGTAAAACTTCATCAACTTCAGATGCGGTATCTTCACCATCAACTGCCATTTTTTTCATTGATCTGTTTCTCAATGCAACGTGGTAAACAGCTCTACCCTCAGTAGAATTGATTGGTGCACCATTGAACATTTCATCCCTTAAATTTTCAACTTTAGCATCTTTGGCTAATTGAATCAATTCAGACAAAATTTCATCATCAACTAAATTTTTTGAATAATCAAATAAAATTTTTGAATTATCAAAATTTTCAAAAGTTCTTGAATATTTTTCAAATCTTTTTGGATCTTTAGCAAAAGCTTCAGGAACGTTGAAGTTTTTACCGGATTTCTTATAAATTGCTTCTAAAGATTTGTAGCTTGGTAAAGCAGATGCCAATTGAAAGTCTGAGTATGAAGCCATTGTCTATTAATTAATTGTTAATTGTGAATATAAACACTGAGAGTTAATGGATATGAAATTATTTATAAATTAAAAGTGGCAATCACAAATTGTATATAAAACTTTTGGGTTTGCTCGGTCCAGAAACTTCCACAAAATATTCAACACGAGACAGCGAAATCGATCATATGATGTTCATTACTGGATACTGACTACTTCGGATTATTAAGTGAAATCTACGGTTAATAAATAGATAGTTGTAGAATCATACACATGCATTACTAATGTGATGGTATAATAACACAATTCACCGATACATCATGCTTATTATGTGCTTATTATGTAATCTAGAAGCTTGTGTATCTCCGTTCCTTACTAATCAAAAGCATCAAGCGAATTATGTTGGTTGTGCTACTGTAATAAAAGAGAAATTCAGGTAACCTATTTAGAGATAGATATAGCAGTCCCTTTCTTGTTATGAAGTGTTCTGTTGTGTTCAATTGTGATTTTTTATGAAATGTTGTGTTGTGACCTCAATGTGTTGTATTAGTTCAACGGTGGTTATTGTGCCCACGTCTTCCATAATCATTGCAAATTCATGGTATAAAGATTCATTTCAGCAATTCCCTGTTTGATCAAGAATAAAGTGTCGTGGCGATAGTCGTTGGGGCATAACTCAAACTACTCTTGCTGAATTTATTTTCAAAAGATGGGCATAGCGAAAAAACGAATCAACGAGGGATAGAAAAAAACCATCTAATTTTTAAACGGTTTTTAATAATTTGAACTGTTTTTTTCATGTAACACAACAATAAATACTATACAAATATAACTATCGCTTATGTCATCTTCTGCCCTTCCATCTAAATGGGCTTCTGATGAATCGTCGTCTCCTTCCTCTAAAGTTGTAGTTAGTGAAAAGTCAAAGCCTTTATTAAGCAAATGGTCTACTAATGAAGATGATTCTTCAAAAAACTCAACCCCGACAAAGTCAGTTATTAGTGAGAAGTCCAAACCTTTGGTAAGCAAATGGGCTACGGCTGAAGACATTTCTTCAGTGGCTAAACCAGTAACGACTAAAAGCGATAACAGTAATAATCATCGAAATCATAAACAACACCAACATAATACTCAGCAAGCACATCATGACAAACATGTAGCACTTGGTAATAATCAAAATCACAACAAGCTTCATCAAAACGATCATAAGAACAATCATAATGATGAAAAACGTTCTAATAAAACTCAAACTAAAAATAACCATAAATATAAAAATAATCAAGATTTACCATCACCTCCCCAAACCGCTGAAGAAACTGAAAATCCAGAGTTATCGGAAGCAGGTAAAGATTTCGCTTCAAGACTTGGTATTGCACCTGTTCAAAATAGTAGCAATACACACCCATCTAAGAAGGACCATAAAAATAAACATCTGCATAAACACAACAATAAAGCTTCTCACCAAAACCATCAACAAGCTAATGAATGGGTGAGTGCTGAAGAATCTGATGAAGAATTTCATGACAATGTAAATGATGACGACAATGATGATGACGACCAAAAACAACCAATTTCGGAAGCTGGATTATCGTTTGCAGCAAGATTAGGGTTAAGCGTTGATAAAAGCAAATCTCAATCAAATAAACAAAACCATACTCAATTGAATTCGTTACAATCTGCAAAGCAAAGACCAACTGGACCTAGAGGTCAAAATGCTTCACCTCGTAACGGTCAACTTTCGAACGAGTCAGATCATACATCAAGTCACAAAGCTACAAATAATAAGCAACGACAAACTCAAAATCAATCTCAACATCAAATTCAAAATCAAAGTCAACAGCAGCAAGACGATCAACAACCCAAGAAATCAAAATATCAAACTCCAAAACAAAAAAGAGAAGAACTTGCTAGAATCGCCAAACAAGAAGAAAACAAGAAGGAGGAAATCGCTAGAAAATTACATGAAGAACAGCTCAAGAAAGAAGTTCAAGAAATGTTCGACAAGATGGAAGACACTACTCTTAGTTGGGCTGATATAGAAGATTGATTTAAATTTATTGTATACTCATATGTAATAACACTATTTTGAAAACTTAACTGCAATGGCAGTACACATTTTCGATTGAATTTCAGATAGATATCACTAGAGCCTTTGGTAATTTGTAGCTAATTCTTTGTCGAAAAATACTTACAGTGAACTTTCTGTTCAAACATCTGTAATGAACTGATCCTTTTGAGATTCTCGTATATCGAAGTGAGCGCAAAAATACTAAATATCTTCAAACAACTTTGCATGAAAAAATTACTATCTGACTTCATCCCTTTTTTATCATTATTTTCAAACAACGAAGTCAATGATTCAAGTATGAACTGCAATCATTTACTACTCTCGAAAACAAGCCAGGCTTGTCGTATCACACAATTGCATCGACCCTTGGTTTTGTGGGGCAAAAGGTCTTATGGCACAAAACAACTAAGACAGTCAAACCTATATTTCTTTCCAATTGCAATCAAGAAATTTCACACATTCAATTCATGTTTTCATCAAGTATCCGAAAGGGAGAAATATGATCGCTTATTAAAACAAAGATTTACTGAGCAAGTTTTGCAAAGTAATCCTGGAATATTAACCAAGAAAACTTCATTTACACCTAAAAGAATTTTAGAATCAATACTAATATTTATCGCTTTGAACTTGACTTTCATTGGTATTTACATTGGTGTGAGATCTTATAAAGAAAAGCAAAATATTCATGATGTCACTGATCCACTGAATCAATATGACAAGAATCTTGGAAAACACACAAGATCAATTTTCATACCATTATACATAAATTTCAATTTGTTTCATAAGTCCTCATATAACTTTCCAGGGTTCATTAAAGAGATTGACTCGAACTTTTATGAGTTTCTAAAAGTCGAGATGAATCAATTGAACTCGTCGTCAAATAGTGATTTACTGGACCTTGAAAATTTCAAGAAAGTGCTACAATCAGAAAATATCAAGTACAAAGTTCTCGAAGGGCTTTCAGTTAATAGATCAATGAGAGAAATGTTTGGATTACCTTTAACGGTCAGAGAAATTGACAACCCAAACTTCAAGGTTTGGGTTCAACCAAAATCTGCAACAATATCAGGTATAACTGTAAGTACCACTAAGGACATTGAAAATAATATAGCACAAACCAAGACTTGGTCAACGAAAATCACTCATATGCTATCGCTTTCATCAATAACAAATTTTAGTAGATTAGATTCAACAGAGGCAAGTTTGAAAACGCATGAAAGAAGTAGTGGTAAAATTCATGAAGTTCCCATTTCACAAGATTTAAATAAGCACAAAAATCATTTTACCTCACTCAATAGTAATAAAGACTATAACATTCATTTTTCGGGTAGCTTCCAAGTTGAAAGTAAGCATCATACTAAGAATGGAAGGGTGACGTACAAGGGTGTTGTGGACTTTGATCATTTGGCTATCAACAGAGGAGTTAAATTATTGGAATTGAATGTGACAACGAAGTCGCAATCGAATGATAAGAAATCCGATACGTATAAAGTAATCTGAACTCATGAAAGCTAAATCGTTAGAGAAAATTGAATATCATAAATCTGCAAAGAGAAGCTTGATAACTTGTCTATAGTGAGTCACTTTTCGGCCCCTGCGTATTTAAGTGTATATTCTCTGTTACTAAATTCATTATAGTCCGGTCCAGCTCAATATGTTTTTGACTTCGGGCATCTTGTTTATCGAAAAGACATTGTATATAAAATAAGTAATGAATATGTATGGCATGCTAGTATGAATTCAATAAACTGAGTTCAGTCTAATAATTAAAAAACACATTTTGATTGTTTAAAAAGATCCACACACCTAAATTAGACCCGCGGAAGGCCGACGGGTGACAGAGGAAAAATTAATCGTAATTACAGTATCAACGAAAAACCTATTTGTAGCCATGCATTCCATGCTTATATGATCAATTTTGTGGGGTAACAATCTAAGATTAAACATGGAATTTGAAAATCACGACCAAGGGCCTGCTAACAAAAAGAAGAAGACAAAGGGAAATGCATCTAAAAAATCAGCACAAAAGTCAGGGTCTGGTATAGGGAACTCAAAGAAAACTCCCACTTCCGACATTATAGAAGATAATAGAAGATCAGGACAAGCTACTAGGACTCTTAAAGCTTGTGATACTTGTCGAAAACAAAAGGTTCGTTGTATCAATTATGAGAATTCAGATACGTGTGTTAGATGTTCTTATTTGAATAAACCATGTTCGTTTGTGGCACACATGAATTCGAATCCAACACCAGTTACCAATGACAAACAAAAAAATAGTACCATAATTTCGAAATCACCTCCCAACCTGTCAAACTCGAGTGGCGAATTTAATTCGAATGATACCAACGGGAAACTTGACATGATTTATAATGGAGTAAATGAATTGCTATATTTAATGAAAAACAATAAAGAAATAAATAAATCCGACATCTCGAATAATGATGCAAGATTATTATTAGAAGCTGCTAGCTCTATGCAGAAATCGTCACTTCCAGGTACACCCTCATTTCAAGCAAATGATCCAAAGTTTTATGGATTTCCAAGTCTGTCGGGTCAATTGCAATCTCAATCACAATTTCAAACATCAAACTTAAGTAATTTCATACAAAGCAATGAAGCTCTTGATGAACAAGATCAAAATACAAATGAAGAAGATGAAGAATTACAAACTTCATTCAAATCTCCAGCTATATCGCAGAAGACATCACCATTTTCAATTATACATAATCAAAATAATGTATCTGATATTCCACAACCACTTTTGAATTTACTACATTTATCGACAACTTCTAATAGTAAAAGAAATCAGTTTTATGACTATAATGAAGATGTGATAAGTCTTGGCATTTTGAATGAATTGGAAACGATTGATCTAATTAATGATTTTAGAAGAAATTATGGTAGATGGGTATCATTTCCTCTGAGTATACCAACTGGTGTACTTATAGAGAGAATCAGATTCAAGTCATCCTTATTACTAACCACCTGCTGTTGCTTATCTCTAAGGTATTCTTTGAATGGTGATATGAGTCCTGGCGACATTGATAATTTCAAAAGAAAAAAGAAAACATATAATCAATTAATGAAACAATTAGTTAGAGATATTGATAAAAGTTTATTGAAATACTCTTCGTTTCAAGGGAGTCAAAGAAATAGTGGAGATATTGAATTCTTACAAGCCTTGGTTATACTTTCAATTTATTCATTATCTTTATCGTCAATAGTTTCAAATACGACTGACAAAGATTCGAATGAATTAATTGATGAAGATTTTGATTTACAAGAATTGAATTTAGATCCATGGTTTTTTTCTAGTATTGGATTAAGTATATTTATAACAAAATCAACATTTGGCTCATTATTCAGGAATATTGAAGCAGAAGCAGCATTACAAAAAGATCAAGAAGCGAACAATTCAAATACTAGCAATATACTAGGTGAAAGTCAATTATCACCTTTTACGATTTTATACGATGAACTAGACTCTAATGAATATCAAACTTTAACAATCTTGAGAATTTATAATCATTTGACATTAGTTCATTTGATTAATTGTGTTTTTAGTGGAAGAATGTGTGTACTTGATGAAATTCGATTGAATTACTGTACCACAACATTAAGTTTACCCAGCTCAACAAATTTTGACGGTAGAATGGTAAGTGAAATTGGAATCCTATTAATTGCGTATAATTACATTCAAGTAAATTTAAATGCTGGAGTTATTATAAATTTACAAGATTGTGAGTCAAGCTTTAAATCGGTTAAAGAAGAAATTGATCTATGGTATGAACAATGGGAATATTTATTTAATCAACCTGCTTTACAATTTGTTGAATTTTGTTATGATTTTTGTTATATTCTTGTCTATTATAATTACAATTATAAAAAATCATTGATTCAATCTCGTGGTAATAATCCTATTGATCAAGACAACCTTGAATCATTATATGAAAGTGATAATGTTGACTATATTATTAAATTATGTGATGAAAAATCACTTACTAAAATAACTCAACATTCATATCATTTAATAAGATTTATTAATTCAATTGAAAATGATTCATATTTTGCTTATTTGTCTGATCAAGTTCATTTTTGTTTTTACTTTATTGCTATGATATTGATAAAAACCATAAAATATTTGAAAGACAATTTTATGATGCATATTTTAGATTTAGCAAACGATTACGACAAGGAATTACAAATTGGTAAAAATGACTGGCTTGATATTATCAAGAATTTACAACTTTTGATTGAAAAATATGGTAGAGTTGGTGGAGGTAATGAAGATGATATTATAACGAAATATAAAAACGGATTGAATGAGTTACTTTCAAATCTGTTTACGCCAGAAGAGTTACTACATTTGTAGGAAAGACATCAAACAAAAATGGGGGATAAAGAACAATAAATAATTACACAATTCATCAGCTTACACCATAATGGTTCGTATGTATAAGTTGTTGACTATTTAGTAATACATATGTTAATTACTTATTGAGAATAAGTTATTAATGTCTGTCTTAATATATTTATAGTGTACAATAGAGAATATGATTTTATGATTTTTCGTAAGTGGTGATTAATTCAATCATTATAACATAGTGTAGGGGCTTATCCATATGTTAGCATATCCATTTTTATTCGACGACAAAAGTTCTGAATCATATTGACATCGTTGAAGGCGTGTACATTAGAGTGACCCGGGAATGATGTTGAAGATGGTGATTTATTTATAGTGAACTCAGACAGCCTCATGTAAACAACATCCATGTGAATGACAAACACCAAAGCCCCATATCTCCAACCCCATTGAATGATTCAACCGTTTTCAACTAGCACACAAGTACTGGGCCATATTTATTAATAATCCTTAATTCAGAACTAAGAACCTTAGCAGATGTATCGTACATAATCAACCGCGTGTTCGAAGCACCTGGGTGGACATGCGTATCGTTGGCTGATGGACTCGTAATTTTGACAAAGGTCATACGCACTGAGCCACTATTTCGAATCAAATGGGAGAAATTTTAATGTATTTATAGCAGGTCATTGACAACAATACATGGCAGTGTGCATTTTGTTGCAAAGATAAAAATACAGAGAGACGGAGGAGGATTCAGAATTGGAAAAGTGGCTGGTGGTACAAATAAAATGACATTCTCCTCAGTATGATCAATAGTATACAATAGAATGTACACAGGCATGATGCTGCCATTCTTCTTCGGTTAGAAAGGAAAAACAAAAAAAGATGCGAAAAATAAAAATAAAAATAAAAATATGAAAATGAACTATAAATAAAAAATGCCGCTATTGTAACATTATACGGGTATGCAGAGGCATATATGTCTAGACATATATATAGTACACTGAATTTCCCAATTTTTCAGTTTCGAATCACTTTCTATAACAGGGTGTAGCGTTTTCTATTCTATCTTTATTCAATTTATAACTCATCCATATTTATATTCAATTTCCCCACAATGAAACTTTCAATTCCAGCTTGTATGGCCATTTTATATGCCGTAAACTCCGTCAGTGCTGACGATTTAGGAGATATACTTGGTGATCTTAACTCAGTTAATGGCGTGGTTACATCTCATTTAGGCAAATATAAAAGTGAAGCTGAAGCCGCTATAACTTCTGGTGTTAATGATGTTAAAGGCTTCAAAAGTGAAGCTTGGTATCAAGCTTATCAAAGTGCCGCTAGCAAAGTTGAAGATAAATCCTTATACTCAAAATTGGCTCACTATACCGGAGGTGATATAAGCTCATTTATACACGGTGCTTATAAAACATTATCTTCCGATTATGCCCATGCAACTTCAGTGGTTGATGGTAAATATTCATCAGTTACTAAAGCTGTGCACCATAAATCTGGAAGTGAATCAGCTGAAGCATCAGGTAGTGCCGAAGCCGCCGCTGTTGAAAGTGTATCATCAAAGTCTTCAGGAAGTTCATCTTCCAAATCTTCATCATCTTCAAAATCTTCAGGAAGTTCATCTGCTGGTGGAGCAAATAGTCTTGTGTATGCACCAGTCGGTGCTGTGTTGGGTGCTGCTGCAATTGCTTTATTATAGGTAAACTAGTTTCTCCTAATTTCTAACTCCAGCATAACCACTTTGACTTTGATCATAAACCAAAATCTTGTTATTATATCACTATATCATATGACACGCGAAAAGAGAAATTTTCTTTTTACATTATTTTGTATATTTTAACATTGTATATTTCAACACACTGTATATTTTTAAATAAAGTTAATTCATTATTATTCGTAACTAAACAATCAAGCATTTCTAATCTTAATTCAAATGACCTTTAAAATTTCCTTCCATATAATCGATATGAACAAAAGCTCTTTCAACGGTAGGTAATGATTCAATTGAATATTGTAAAGCTTCAGCAATATCATGACAATCTTTGAATGTTAAATCCAATTCTTTGATATTGAAAACAACATCAATTTCCACATTTAAATTATCACCAACATGATAAACTTTTAATGAAGTGATTTGTTTGATTGATTCAGCAAATCTATAAGCCAAATATAGTATAACTTTATAATCTAATGGGTCAGCTACTGCACCCGTTAAATTATCAATATGTTCGAAAGCAGTCTTTGACCATGAAAAAATTACAAAACAAGATAATAATAAAGCACCAAGTGGATCTAACCACCAAATTTCAAAAACATTACCAAAAGTTGGCATTAATAATGAAACGATATTAAAAATTATATCAGTCATTGCATCTTGAGCTAAAGCTTGTACTGAGCTTGAATTACTATTGTTACACCAAACCCAACAACAAACTTTACTCACAATTGTAAGAGTCATTATAATGATGGCATCAAACCCAATTATTACTACTGCTCTATCGTTTGTATCACTGAAAAATAATCTTTTAAAAGATTCTTGACCAACTTGAAAAAATGAAATTATAATTATGATTGAAAATACCAATATTCCAAGAGGTTCTAATCTTGATCTACCAATTGGATAAGAATGTTGACTTTTCCAATTTTTGGTAACGGTTAAACGATTCGTAATATAAATAATAAAAGTTGATAAAAAATCAAGAATCGAATCAATTAATGATGCAACAACTGAAAGTGAATTTGTTAAAATTGAAACAATTATTTTACCAACAAGTAAAATAAAGTTAATGAAAAAATTAACCAAAATTGCCACAAGAATATCTTTATTATCTTTTTCTTCATCATATCCTAAAAATTGTCCACCTTCGTTTATATTACCTGGTATATCATAAAATCTTGGTTTTCTACTTGAATTAGTCGAGTTATAACTTGTATCATTTGTTAGCTCAATTGATTTATAATTCTTCCCATTGTTAATATTGAACATTGGGGTTGATTCTGTTTGTATATCATCATTGTTATCGTTGTTTTTTTTCGTATTCATATTTCTTTCATTCACTTGAATCGGATGATCCAAAGGACCAATAGGTGTATCGGGGTCTATATCGTCACCATAAGTAGATAACATTTTATAATGCATTTGACCAGCGTCTAAAAAAGAATCAATTTCAGAAAATCTCTCAATTAAATAATTTTGATCTTGATAATATTTTCTTAATGATTTTTTTTTGACTTTATCAGTTTCTTCTATATAACTATCCATCCAATTAGCTAATTTTTTATAAGTTCCAATTAATTTTTGAGGTCTTAAACTATTAATTATATCAAATCTTCTTTGTTGTTCCTCTAACGTTGCTGAATTCGTACTTTTATTATCTAGATTGAGTAAGCTTGTATTAGCATTGTGTAAATCGAATGGTAAATTGGGGTTGGTAACCAGAAACTTATTAGTAACCAACCTTTGTAAGAAATGTTTTTGTGGTGGTAAAGTACTTGATGGATGAATACGAAATAAATCAATTGCAGAAACAGAATGATGTCTATTAGATTTAAGGGCTATATGACTTTCTAGATCATCATCGAAGTTCCCACTGGTTGATGGTCTTTTATTCTTATAACGATTAGATTCATTGGAGTATGGCGGCGTGGGTGTTGGAGTAGGTGACGTAGGATATGATGATAAACTTTGATAAGTGTTTAATTTAGGTTTGAATGCTATTGCCGAAGTTGAAGGAGATTTATGTATATTTACTGAATTGGAATTATTTTCATTATGTTTAAGACCATAATATTCTTCGTTATCGTGTGAATTCAGCAAAGGTATGTTTTCACTTTCATGTTCATTTTCATGTTCAGGGTCCTGAAAATTATTGAGACCAATTTTTGTGGCATTAGCAATACTCGAAATATCAGGAGATTTCGATATAGATCCAGACATTAGCAAAGAGATAGTCAATGGGATAGATTATAATATAAGCAAGATGAAGTAGTTGATAATGTGCAAATTGTTGAAAAAAAAAGAAAGAAGGATTATTTGTGTAAAAGCTTATCGGTGCAAAAAAACACTACTGATGAAAACTGATGATACTTTTTCACAGAGACAAATTTAGGCAAATGAGGCTACAAATGCAAATAACAGCTGCAATACACGCTTATATAAATGAATCATCGATGGCATATGGCACCGGTGTCAGCTAGATGAGAACAAGATCAAGAATCTTAATTCCGTTAAAGCCAGTTGCTTAGATTACCTTACACCAACGCCATCTGCAATAACGCACCGAAGCGATGAACCGATGCCGTTGCTAGCGGCTTGTACCGGCTTCCATCTCTCTGTGTAGAACGGAAGCTAAGTTGGCACGTAACTCAGATCAGGGGTGAGATCACCATGCTATTGACCAGACTCTTGGTCTGGCTTGACTCAACACCGTGTCAGTCTCGTGAATGATATAAGTGGTCTTGTCTTGTCTTGCCTTGTCTTGCCTTGTCTTGTCTAGTGGTGGTTTACCCTAAAATTATACTATATCTTATTTTGCGGTGTACGGATCTCTCGATGCTCAGAGATTACCCGGAGCATTGTTTTTTTTTTTTTTTTGCATCGTTGAATTTTCATTTAAAATGAACGAGAATTCCTCTATTTTGAGTTGATTACCAAACAATTCTTTCTTCTTCAAAGCTAACAACATAACCTATTTGTTGATAACTTCAAATTAAGTCAAAATGAATCAATAAAACTATTTACCTTCATGCCGTCAATATGGTGACGCTGCTAAAAGTATGTGATTTCAATATCTACAACAAGGAAAACACGCTACAGATGACTTTTTTTTGTCGTTTCTTTTATTTTCGGAAGATATCTTTAATATTTTTTAGTTGAAATTATACTTTTTATGATGATCGTTCTCACAACACTTCTGTCCGGTGAATACCTGAGCCATGGATAAAATACATGCATCACCATCTGATTTATTTGCTTTTAATTTCAATTTTTAAACTTTTTTTATCATTCGATTAATTAAGAAGAAGTGCTCATTCAATAGCTTGTTTCTTGATTACACAGTATAAGATGACAACTTACTAACAAATTCAGAATTAATGAATTAACAATATATTGTTGCTTTCTATGAGTTTCATTTGGATAAACTTATGGTATATTATCAATTCGTATGTTTTATTTACTACTTTTATATAAAAGTTCATTTCATTATTTCAATGTTTTTTCATGATGATAAAACTTACTTTCAGTTCTGCTTCTGAACCAAAAAATTCCATGAAGATTCTTTACCATTCTTACATATTCTGATGATTAATATTGAAATATTACAAGATTTTGAACTACTTGTATAAGTTAATTTGTTTACATAATACTAACAAACAATTATTATTCAGCTATGATTTATCAATTGCACTAATAGTACATATTAGCTTATGTATATGAGTTTTTTGCCTGTGCACTAGGTCTCGAACGTGTTTGAATACCAAATTCGGTTCGATAATTTCTGGTGACTTGCAACATGACACTAACACATAAAAGACACTGTTTGGCTGTCAGCTGATCGTTTTCTTTAAAACTGTATCTCAGCCATGCAATATAATTTCAACATATTGTTTGATTCCTTGATCTTTGAGTGTCTTTTAACTTGTTTTACTCAACGAAAGCAAACATTTTTTTTTATCATTTTGTATTTTTTTATATATAAAAGTAATATAAATCTACGAAGTGAAAAATAGCCATACTGTAAAATATAAATTAAATATTTCTTTTGTAAAATAAGCTCGTAAAATTGTGAGTTACAACTTAATATCTAAGAATATTGTAAACATTTATTTCATATATTTAAACATCAAATATAACAACTTTACCATCAATACCAGCAGTACTAATTTTACCATTTTGATATAATTTAATACTTGAAATTGTATTTTGATGGATTGTACTTAAAACTTTACCACTTAAAGTACCCTTTGAATTTGGTTTATTAACTCTACCTTTCAAATCCATTTGTTTAAACATATTAAGAGCATCATGACTAGAAATTTCAACTTCATCTTCAGCTTCTGTACTAATTGGAGGTACATCATTAATTAAATCTTTTTGTTTTTCAACATGATAAGCCTCTGACCAACCTGATTCATTACCTTTGAAAACAATTAAATTACAATTATGACCACCAACAATAATTTTATCATTATTTAAATAAATTAATGATTTAAATGGTAAATAATTTGTTTTAACCAGTATATTTGCTTTTGGTGGTAAATCTTCCCCTTGAGGATAAATTATTCCAATTGATGAATCATGACCAACATAAGCTAACGAATTACCATCATCACTAAAATCAACATCATGAATCCAAGCACCAGTTTCATTTATGAAATCTCCTACTAATGTTTGAAATGGTAATTTTGAGCCCCAAACTGAAGGTTGAGGTTTTTCATCTAACCCTTTAATGTAACCAGAAAATACTCTTACATGACCATCGGTTGATCCACTAGCTAATAAAATATTATTTGGATGCCATGATAAACTTGTGATAGTTGATTTAATTGGTTTTTTTAAATGTTTTGAAATCCACCAATTATTTTCTTCTTCATAATAACAAACAGCAATGATTCTATCAGATGAACCAACAGCAAATTTATTTCCAAATGGTGACCATTTACAAACTGTTGCAGCTCTATGGATTCTTAATAAAACAAGAGTTGGCTTGTATTCTTGTTCTTGATTATTCCAATCCCAAACTAATGCATTTCTATCTTGTGAACAAGTTAAAATCTTACTACCATCTGGTGAAATATCAACCGATGTTACTGTTTTATCATGACCTTTTAAAACTGTAAATAATTTTGGTCTTGTTGCTGAATTATTACTTGTCTTATAAATTTCAACGGTATTATTTTTGGTAATGGCTAAAATATCATGATTTGGTGAAAATACATGATCTTTAATTGGTTCATGACCTAATTGATAAACGATGGGAGACATATTTGATTGATTATTATAATATATAGTTATAATGTTAGATTTACAATTGAAACAGGAGTCAACTCTACTGGTTTTTGATTTCAATTGATTAAAGTTTACAAGAGAAAGCTGGCGATTACGCTTCAAATTTATATGAGTTGGTCAGTTTTATGAGAAAATTCAAGCTTTTAAGGCAACCTCGGTGGTGTACGGATTTTTACTTACGCTGAATAATTCAACTGAATTAAAATAATACAAACAAAATGAAGAAGTACAAAACATATATAAAAAGAAAGTAAGTGATTGTGTGGGGGAAAAGGCAGAAGCAAGAAATAAGATTTGATGGAATAAACAAAGTATTATAAAGGTGAAAACAATATCATGATATGAATCAAACGTCAAAGGAAGCAAAAATATTCAAATGATTACTATGTTACATATCTTTAATCTTTTGATAATTCTTTCATTTGACTTGAAATACTTATTCTTCATTTTGTTTTTGATTCAAATGGTTTTTGAACTTATCCCAAACATGAGTAACTTTTTCATTTTTGATACCTGAAACTTTCCCATCTAATCTTTCCACGATGGCTTTAAATAAATTACCTGTTTCTTTGTTATATAAAATTCTTAACCAGTAAAAAATAGCAAAAGCGGCAAATTGATAACCTGAAGTATTTCTGAAACAAATTGTTCTCAAGGCTAAGTAAAGTATGAGAAATAATTCATCATAAGCAATGATTGAAGCTAATAAAGATGATTGTTTTAAAACGACATTAATTTTTTTATGAGCAGAAATTTGTAATAAAGCAATCAAATAATAAGGAATAATTTTGAAAACAGATTTGAAAGTGAATATATAAATTTGAGCCAAAATTAAATACTGAATGTTTTGTTGAGCAATTAAAGCAGAAAATGGAGGTAAAAATTTTAAACCAAACTTATGAGATAATGTTGCAGTTAACGCAGTTATGGCACCAAATAATGCAAATCTATAAGCAATTGAATTGATATAATAGTAATTTGGTAACCAAAGGATTTGGAAGACAAAACTAATTGAGCCAAATACAAGAGTTGATAAATGACCCACCAACCATAATTTATATTTGATTGGATTTGGACCTGACTGTTTTCTAACTAATCTTTGTTTTCTATCCTTAGGTTTGACGGTTTCATTCGTTACAGGAGCTGATTCTTCATTATTGGGAGGATGTTTCAATGCCTTTGTTTGAAATTGATTTGGAGCATGAGGTTTGGTTTGACTATTAGAAGTTTGTTGACGAGAAAGCGGAGTTGAAGGTCTTGAAGTTGAATTTGCTCTTGTACCAAGCTCTGGAACTGGAGCACTTTCAACATTCGATCCACCATTGGTAGCGATAAAGCCATAAGCAGGAGCAGACATGATAAAATATAAGGTCAATTGATCAATCTAAAGTATTAGTAAAGAACAATTGATGATATAAAGTGAAATATATATATATAAATAACCTCAGTGTACTTAGTTGCTTTGATACACCAAAACCGATGGAATTTCAGTGCTGTTTTCCAACAATGAAAAAGATTGAAAAAAAGATGCTGCGTAAATAAATGACAAGCGAACAAAACATGACTTGTGTGGTGTACGGGCGTGTTTATGGATTTAATTTAATATAAACACAAGATAAACAACAACAACACTTTCGATCGAATCATAAAAATACAACTACAAGGAAAACAACAATTGTAACGATAACAACACAACGACATCTGTCACAAGTCTCGCGAACATGGCCAAAGATATACTATTGACAGACTACTCGAAAACGCCGCATCTCCTGTCTCTTGAATCTCAAATCTTGACTCAATATCAACAATTAGCTATCAAACTAAATAAACTAGCAGATGAGATACGAAGATTGAACAACACCAAGACTAGTATCGGTAATAACAACGGTTCTTCCAACGATAACGACAAAGACTCGATTGACAATTCTGCTACTTTATTGGTGGAAAACTTACGTGACTTAGAATCAAAGCTTGGTCTTGTCTACACTTTTTTCCAAAGTTCAATATATTCCATGTTAATGCAACGTGAAGCCAAATCACAACAACATGAAAGAGATCAATTACAAGAAAAGGACGTTGATCCACAGAGTCTCGATTATAACCTGGATCCATATAGTGACAACCAGCATCATAATCGAGATAACGATTTCCATCATGATGAATATGATCAAAACGATGATGATATAGCTAATCAAACATTCACATCTCCATAGAGTGTAATAATATGACATTATATGACATATTATGTCAAAAATAAGATGTCCTAATTATATCTCAAGATTCTATGACGCTTGAATAGCTAACTAAGTCTAACTGACTACATTTTCCCTCTGAGTCGCCCCTCCTCGTCATTCAATAGATTCGATAACCTTACCCCTACTACATCTTCTTGTTTTCTCCATATCTGTATCATAAATGTGTATCATAAATGTATAATTAATTTGCAAATGGGTTGTATGCAGTATTTTTTTCACTTTCTAATAAACATTTTTTGGTTGGTTTTGTGTCAGCAATCAGAGTCAACTAATTTAGTCCCCGATGAATATATCAAATATATATCTGAAATATAAAGGTATTAAAATCACGTCACTTTAGGCTTCAAGTTCTTGTTCTTCTTTTTTAGCTTCAATCTCAGCTTTAAACTAATACTATACACATACACACAAACGTTAATCATGTCAGAATTCGATAAATATTCTACTCCATTATCTTCAAGATATGCATCTGAAGAAATGTCACAAATTTTTTCATTAAGAAATAGATTTTCAACTTGGAGAAAATTATGGTTAAATTTAGCCATTGCTGAAAAGCAAGTTGGATTAGATATAATAAGTGATAGTGCTATTGAACAAATGAAACAAAATTTAAATATTACCGATGAGGAAATTAAAGATGCTTCTAAAGAAGAAGCTATTGTTAGACATGATGTTATGGCTCATGTTCATGTTTTTGGTAAAACTTGTCCTGATGCAGCTGGTATAATTCATTTAGGTGCAACTTCATGTTTTGTTACTGATAATGCTGATTTAATATTCTTAAGAGATGCATATGATATTATAATTCCAAAATTAGTTAACGTAATTGATAGATTATCAAATTTTGCTTTAGAATATAAAGATTTACCAGTTTTAGGTTGGACTCATTTTCAACCTGCTCAATTAACCACTGTTGGTAAAAGAGCAACTTTATGGATTCAAGAATTATTATGGGATTTAAGAAATATGATTAGAGCTAGAAATGATATTGGTTTAAGAGGTGTTAAAGGTACTACCGGTACTCAAGCTTCATTTTTATCATTATTTAACGGTGATCATGACAAAGTTGAATTATTGGATGAAACAGTTGTTAAATTATTAGGTTTTGAACATGTTTATCCTGTCACTGGTCAAACTTATTCAAGAAAAATTGATATTGATGTTTTAAGTCCACTTGCTTCATTAGGTGCAACTTGTCATAAATTTGCAACTGATATTAGATTATTAGCTAACTTAAAAGAAGTTGAAGAACCTTTTGAAAAATCTCAAATTGGTTCAAGTGCAATGGCTTATAAAAGAAATCCAATGAGATGTGAAAGAGTTTGTTCATTATCAAGACATTTAGGTGGTTTATTAAATGATGCAATTCAAACTGCTTCCGTTCAATGGTTTGAAAGAACTTTAGATGATTCAGCTATTAGAAGAATTTCAATTCCATCTGCATTTTTAACCGCTGATATTTTATTATCAACTTTAACAAATATTACTAGTGGTTTAGTTGTTTATCCAAAAGTTATTGAAAGAAGAATTCAATCAGAATTACCCTTTATGGCTACTGAAAACATTATAATGGCAATGGTTGGAAAAGGTGAATCAAGACAAGAATGTCATGAAGAAATCAGAGTTTTATCTCATCAAGCAAGTGCAGTTGTTAAACAAGAAGGTGGTGATAATGATTTAATTAACAGAATTAAAAATACCGAATATTTCAAACCAATTTGGAATGAATTGGATTCTTTATTAGATCCATCTACTTTCGTAGGTAGAGCCCCTCAACAAACTGAAAAATTCATTAAAAATGATGTTGCCAAAGCTTTAGAAGATTACAAACATCTTATTAATAAAGATTCTGTTTCATTAAATGTTTAAGGAAATAATGCAACGGAATTTTAAGACTCCCCTCAAAAAACCAAAAAAAAAGTGAAATTATTCATAGTTAATTTCTTTAGTTCTTGTTATTTATATAAAAATTAGGCCATAGGCAATTCGTTATTACTTGTTATCTTCATAATTTATGTAAATAAGCTCACAATAAGCAATGTCGCGTAATGACTTGCGATATGATAATACGGTATTGATGAACATGTATCACCAAGCAAATTATCAGTAAACACTATATCATCAAACGCAACTTTGACTTATCAAAAAATAATGAATTTCATATATTAGTATTCGAAATACTGTGGTATAAAAAGCGACATAAAAAGAAAAAAAGAAAAAGGCAGACTAAAAAGCATAAGCATAAACATGTGAAGGGAGAAAGGGGGAGGGTATTTCAGAAATCACGGTGTGATTAGATACATATAGAGAATTGAATGAATTTATACATAAAAAATGGTAAAATTAAAAAAGAAAGAAAGAAAGGAAAACCGACAAATAATAAACAAGGCATAGGGACATAAAGATCATAAGGAGTTTGAGAATTATTTGTTACTCTAAAGATAATAATTCTTTTTTTTTTTGAATGTGTGTTGCAATATGAAACTAATCAAACTAAATTCAGTTGCGATAATATGGATTCATTTGTTGATTGTACATGTTACCATTATCATTGGTGTAATTTGAAAATTGTGCTGGTGGTGGTAAATTAATATGTAATTGATTTGATTTTGGGTAATTTGAAAATTTTGAGGGTACATTATGAGTTGAAGAATAATTAGGTGTATTATCATTAAAATTAGATTCAAAGTCTAAAGTTTTCAAGCTTGGCAAGCTCATATTAGATTGACGTAACGGAGATGATGCTATTGATGGTAAAGAAGTTGTTGATGATATCGAGGTTGTTGATGGTATCGAAGTTGTTGATGATGAAATGGATGGTAAAGATGATGATGTTGATGATGATGATGATGCTGAAAAGGGGAATGATGTTGATGATGTTGATGATGTTGTTGATGGAGGTGTTGATATAGAGGAAGGTGTTGATACTGACGAAGGTGTGGATGAATTTGAAGATAATGAAAATGAAGATAATGAATTGTTTGCAAAAGGTGAGTGAGAAGTTGCTTTATTTGAATTTGATGAGTAAGGATATGAATACATGAATGGATGATTTTGAATAACTGGTTTCAATAAGGGTCTGAACTTTGAACGATAATCTACAGAATTTGAATTATAGTTCGAAATATTATTAAGGCTATCGCGATCTTCTGTTTCTTGTTGTTGCTGTTGATATAGTTCTTGTGTTTCTTGTTGTTGTTGCTGTTGTAATTCATGTTGTTTTTGTTGTTGTAATTTTTGTTGTTCTTGTTGTGATTCTTGTTGTTGTAATTCTTGTCGTTTCTTATTCAACACATCTTTGTTTTGGTGGAAATGATTTAATAATTGATTATCATGTACTTTTTTCGAAGATTCAGGATTATCAACAACAATATCTGAAGGAGTTTGATTAATCAATTCATTTCTTAAACGACGATCATTTTCAAACTCAATTTTACTTGATTCAATTAATTTCTTTGTATTTGATAAAATTTCATCACAATTAAAAGTACAGTAAACTCTTTTGTTTAAAGGTTTTTCAAAATCGATCACTCCATTAATTAAATCTCTTTCAAACATTCTTTCGTCAACGTATAATGATAAATCACTATTTTTTGGAATAAGGAAAATTTTCATATCTGATTTATACCTTGGTCTTGCTACAATTTTTTTAATGAAAAGATTATTAGGCGTTGCATCCTTTAAACCAATACTGTGTATCATTTCATTTAAAAATTCAAAATCGTCGAATAATTTATAGTCTCCGGGTTTGGCAGTTTCCAATTTAAGTAAAACTGATCCTTCATTTCCTGTGGTTGTAGATCTAGTAACTCTGATTAAAGTATAATCATCGACATTAAATAAAGATTTTATCGATTCCGATAATGAATTAAAAGTTGGCAATGATTCTTTGGTCTTCACTGAATTTGATGATTCATTTGAATTTTTATTATCATTAGTAATATTAATAATATCATTCTTATTATTAGAATTGTTATTACTATTACTAATATTATTATCAATTAATTGAACTTTCTTTGTTATTAATTTACCATTTTTCAATTTCGATTTATTCTCCGACTTATCATCATTGATATCATCAGTGAATATTTTCAACAATTCACCATCATCATAAATGGAATTTGAAACTAAATGATTTTTAGATTCATCAAACTTTAAGAGAGACATTGATAAATTTCTATTGTTATGAGGGATTAATGATTTATATAAAGTTAATAAAGAAGGGACTAAGGTTAATTTAACTCTGAGTCCTGATTCTAATGATCTTAAATGTAATTTTGAATTTGAATTGAATTCATTCAAGTAATCATCATCGTTATAATCAAAAATATCGTTATTCGATCCATTCTTAGGTGCAGATAATTTTCTCCTTATGGCTAATTGAATGAGATTTTTATTCTGTAATACTGTCTTATGAATTTTACATTTGGGTATCAATTTATAAAGTTTATTAACTTTTGAATTTTTGATTACCTTTCTATCATTAATTGAATTATAGATAGAAAATTTTGATTGTTTTGACGATAATCCATTACTTTGCTTAGAATCATTCGATGGAATCAAGGTTTTTGAAAATGAATTTGTATTTGACCTGGAATTTGATTTTGATTTTGAATTTGAATATAAGTTTGTAATTGTAGTTGCTGGTGGAGATGATGTTGAAGAAGGAGAGGACGAATTTGAACTTGAACGATCAGTGGATGGGTTATTTGAGGATGATGAGGAGAGAGAAGTTGATGATGAATCGCAATTCAAATTTGAAGAAGATGGAGGTATGTTTGAAGATGAAGACTGTGAAATTGAATTGGGAAAAGATAAATTAGTATCGGTACCAGCATCAACCTTTTTGAAATCATTCGGATTATTTTCTGAATGATTTACAATATCAAGGAATCTCATCATGTGAAAAGACAATTGATGGGAATAGGATGGAGTAGAAAGGAATCTAGTAAATTGAATATAGTGAGACAAATAAGTGAGACATCCAAATAAAAATTTTTGAGTTAGAGCTGATATTAATGAAAGGGGGAGGTGTAGGCGTATGGGGGCCAGACAAGATATGAAGTGAGTAGATACAATATATGATGGTTGAAGAAGAAGAAGAAGAAGTAGTAGTATAGAAAAGAAGAAGAAGTAGTAATAGTATTAAAGAAGCAATAGTTTAAGTGATATCATAAAATGGGGGTTTCATATAAGGCTAGTGAAAATCCACAAAAAAAACACATAAAAAATAAAAAGAAAATTAGAGTGAAAAAAGTAGAATAGAACGAAACGGTAAATACAAAATTGTATTGTAATCTGCATGTCTCAAAAAGTTGCTGTCAATAATAAAGCAGAATCCCTTTGTCTCTTACTTTTGAGACATTTTTGAGACACTTTTGTAAGACACTTTTTGGGGGGCAAGAGTGCAGGTTATGCGCAGCCTGCAAAGTTTGGTACTTTTTTACAGGTTGTCCCGGCTGGTCTTGCTTTGGTTTGTGGCGAGGTCATCTGAGACATGGGATAACCTGTATAAGAGAGGCTAACCTGCAAAATGACGAGATAATAGATACAAAGAAGACCAAGAACAACAAGATGATGATGAAGAGGAAGAAGAGCAAAAGTTGTTTTTGGTTAGCTTACAATTACGTTTTATTGGGCTCATTGAAATTGTCCTGAGTGAAGGAAAATAACCTTAGTGAAGGAAAGTTAATTGGGTCAATTGGTAATCTTAAAGATGGTGACTGTTAAGATAATCATATGATAGAGACACCAGGACTATACTCAACTTCCCATTGAAATAAGTTTAGGGTTATTCAAACAATTTTATGCACTCATTACTAAACATTCTGTTCTTGTGTGTATCCGTATTCAATACACTTTCAAAATTCACTGCCATTTGTTATTGTCTCACTTTTTGTTATTGTCTCAGTTCAAACTGATTTCAAATATTGCAATGATATGTATTCAACCTGTAACCTTCAACCACGGATCAAGTGTGTTATTTATGATGCATCAGGCGTGCTTACAAGGTATTGCTCTAATTCTAGTGTAATATATGGCACTGTATTATATCATCGTATGTAAAATCAACATGCGTATATCTCATCCCTACTTTTCTTTTTTTTAGTTAACCCAAAAGCGGAATCACTCAATTTTTTGTGAGTACTTTCCTACAAATCTATGAATCTGTGAATCTTAAGCTATTCCAATGTATATAGTTTTATCAAACTACAATTTCAAGATAGGTCCAATGAATTTATTATTCAAGCACAATCTAATAATCAGATACAGGGACCATTTTGAATTGAATTATGTAGTCTTACTTCAATTCAATGGATAGTATACTTTCAAACTGTAACTAGTCGTATAAAGTTCAATTGTCTCACTCTAACTATACGCAATATATTCTCTTGTTATTTTCAATTGATGTTTTTTTTTGTTTTTGTCTTAGTTCATCAATTAACTTTTGTCTGTTTTACAACTTATTATAAAGCAACCTAAAGTAGTTAAATTAAAAAAGTATCGCATTGTATACTTACCGGGCAGCAAACAAATGAAGAGAAAAAAAGATAAATACTAACATTAACGCTAACATTAACATCAATATTTACACCAGTATTAACGATAACAATAGATTATAAAACAGAATTTATAAGCCTTTGGATCAATTACGTAAGGGTGTATAATTTTTAAAAAAAAATGATTGTTGGACTTTAGTGTTGTTTATTATCACTGCTGTGTTCATCCAATTGATTATATGCACTATGTCAGTCGTATGTGTATTGTGAGTTTGTTAGACCAAACGATTCAATATTATATGTTCACAAAACTGAATCAATTCTTATTTTCACACAAAGTATCTTTACAACAAATAACTCATCGCTCCGAGAAATATTTAAGATTCAGACATACTTGGTGATGAAATGTAAGATGACATTTCAATGTTGATAGGTGACACTACACACATTATGGAATTGGTTAATCATTTCACACTCACAATCAATCATCCATTTCCCTATCGTCATGTATCCCGTAATTGAATAGTATAAGGACATGAGAAATTACTGCCAATTTTGCGGTACCAATTTTTCACAGTGGTCAAAAATTCGCAGCAAATGTGTAAAAATTAATAATTTTTTTTATCATTTTTTTAACCGTAAATCCCGATTGTAAATTTCTTAGCTTTTGATTATTCGCTTAACTTTATTATTCAACTCGATGAAGTTAAATTGTTTTTGTAATATGAGATCTAGATTCAAGTTTAGTAGTTAAATGAAATTTTAGTGACTTGATGTTCATTCAAATCAAATTTTGAAATTAAAAGTTCATTAACTACTGTTTCATATATGTAAAACTCAAACGAACAGAAAGAAAAACATGACTTACTTAAAAAAAGCTAATCAAGTGTGAAAATAATCTAATGTGATAATAATCTAATGTGATAATAATCTAATATGATAATAACCAGCATACAATTCAATCGACTGTATCTAAATTTTACATAGAACAAATTGATATTGCCGCTTTAAAAAATCATGATGATATTTCAATGTTGGTCTGAGTTAATTTACATGACCTTGCTTGAAACTAAGCTATAAGTGTTCGAAAGTAAGCTGGTCTAGTTCATTTTCAGATACAATATGACACTGAATCCAATTTTACGAGATTGAAACACAAAATTTAAAACTCGAAGCAGTCATGAATCATGGCTTTAATCATCACTCTATTACCATAAACATCTACTACTATCGTGAGAATGATAGTTGAATGACATTGTAGATACTGTGTATTTTGTAAGCGTTGTGTAGTATTGAATCATTCGATTAAGTCTTAGTCTCGAGTGGTGTAATGAGATAAATAAGAAAAATCACGTCTTTGCAATAAGTAAGCCTCGTTCACGATTTTGTTTTTGAAAATTTATGGCTTATTAGACTCCCCTTACATAAATTGTAATATGTATTTGAATCTAGACTATTGTCAAATAATTACCACGTAGAAGGGTGAATGATTTTAACTAATGATTTGAATCTCGATTGATTCAAAAAGACTACGTTTTGAAAAACTAAAATTTTTGATCTGATTTAAAATACAACGTCTTTGAAGAAATTTCATAAAATAAACACGTTTAATTAATACATGTTATATTTCTAGTTTAGATTTTATTTTTCTAAATATACGTACGTGTAGGTAAAGGTATGAAGGGTATTAAAAGAGATAGTAGAAAATCTAGAAACAAAAAAAGAAAGAAGAAACTGTAGAATGATGAATAAATCAAGAGGTAAAAAAATTTTTAAGAGACATAAAAGAGTAACATTGACACTGATAAAAAAAAATATATGATATGAAAAAGGCAGAATGATGTAAGATAAAGATAAACATGAATAGAATAGAATAAAATAAAATAAAATGAAATAGCATAAAAATAAATGAAAACATGAAAACCAAACCAAATAAATAAATTAATCACCGACGAACATCATTAATAATGATTCATGATAATTTATATATATATATTTTTATATGTTTTAAAAATTTGAACCTTGATTGATATTACGATCTCTTACACCTAATTCACCATTTAAGAAATTATCTTCACTATTTTTTTCATTACTTCTCCAGAAAGTCCAACCACCATTTTCGAAACTCTTGTTATTTCTTTTCTTTAAATAGAATAAGATTGAAATTATACCAATTAAGATAGATCCACCAATACCAACGACAACACCAACAACAATTTTATTAGTATGTGATAATCCACCATTATCATCAGATTTGTTGGAATTACCTGATGATGCTGATGGTTCACTTGATGAACTTGCAGTATAAACAGAAGTTTGAGTTACAATAACTGTTTTACCATTTGTTTCAGAACTAAATGTAGTGAGAACATGGGAAGTTTTCTTGGATGAAGAAGATGAATCAGAATCGGAATCTGACGATGATGAATCACTATCTGATTTTGAGTTTGAATCTGATTTTGAATCTGAATCTGATTTTGATGATGAATCACTATCGGAAGAGGATGATGAGCTGTCATCGGTTGATGATGAATCAGGAGCAGATGAAGTAAGACTATAATCACTATCAGTTGAAGAACTGTCATCTGATGAAGATGCAGAAGATGAGTCATCATCAGAAGCACTGGTTTGATGAGATAATGAAGAGGTTGCTGATGGAGAAGCAGAACTTTTTTTAGAACCCGATGAAGATGTTTGAACATCGGAAGAAAAGAATGAGTCAGCTTGAGTTGAAGAAGCTTCAGAATCTGAATTTGCAAATGATTGTGATTTTGATTTTGATGATGATGGAGTTTGAGTACTTGGAGCAAATGAAGAAAAGGGGGAGGATGAGGCAATTGATGAAACATCGGAAGAAAGATCTGTTTGAGCGAACTCATCAAAGGAACTTGAAACATTTTGATTGGCTCTTTTATTTAAAGCGGTTGTTGAAGGAGAAGATAATTCAGATTGATAAATCGGATATTTTATATGATTATTTGATTTGAGGTTTAATGGAAATTGTAATAATTTTTCGAATATAGATTGATCATTATGTTGTTTTTCATTTTGAGAAACTATTTGATTTTGATTAAATAAAGGATGAACTGATTTTTGTGATTGAACATCATTATTATTCTTATTCTTATTGGTATGACAAGACATTGGTATAAAGTTACCGCCAAGTAAGAATAATATCCCAATGACGGACACGATGGATATGATTATAAATGAACGAACACCATTATAATTCGAAGACATTTTCAATATATGATGCTATGTCGTGAATAAAGTGTGTGTGTGTGAATGTTGTATTAGATTATTTGATGACACGAACTAGCCAAAAGCGTATAGAAATATAGATATGAAGCGAGCGGATGAGGTTTAATAGGTATAACTTGCGAAGAAATGAGCGAGCAGGGTGGGTGTGGGGGATAGAAGGGGAAAGTAACGAATACAGTAAGTTAATTAAGAAGAAGAAGTAGTACTAGTTTTTTAGAATATATATCACTAAGTTTATAGCATTGAAAAGTATCAGAACCAGTAAAAATTAAAAAACAAAAAAATACAAAAAAACAAAAAATCCATGAGACCAAAGAAACAAACAAACGACAGCAAAATTTAAAAATAAAAATAAAAATAAAAATAAAAAACTCCCGAGAAAAAATAAAAATAGGTCGAAAAAAAGAAATAAAAAGTGAAAAAACAGGTTTTTCTATTCAAACGTAACGAAGAACAGAGTAGAACATTAATGGGATTGTATAAGTTGTGGGTGTATTACAGAGTGGTAGTTGGTAACAGAGCACTCCATTGGATTAGAGACTGGAAAAGTCAATTCTAGACTGGTCTAGCAAGGCGGAATGAAGGAATGGAGATATCGTGTAATCTCAATTGTTTCAGTGAATTCGTCTAACCGTGTGATGGTATTAATTGTTAGTTGTCAATCTAATTATAGTTTTAAAGTTCTATTTATTCTGGAATGGAGAATGGTTATTGACGATATGCTGACCAGTAATTGACACCATATCAAGTATACTTACTTCTACTATCCCTAAATCTTATATAATACCTCTATATTCTTATCATACAATCTAATCATGTATTAATGTGGCTCACTTAATGAACTTCATTGAAATATCAACCATGTCTCGATACTTTCATCTTCATCTCTCAATTTCATCCTGATCTAAGTCTAATTCTTCTTCTTCCTTTTCCTCTTGCTCATCTTCGTCTTGGTTACTTCTTACTCGTGAACTTTCCAATCGATTTCAACACTTCAACCCCAACATTAATCATGATTAGTCAAATTTAGTCAAAATTGTCTCATTGTCTAATAATTTGATAATTTTAGTAAACAATTTTTATCCATAGTGCGGAATGGCTGCTGCTACTCAAATCGACGACAACCTTACCAAATTATACTACTTCATCTTCACTTTATTACATTTATAACCCATATTTATTGTATCATATTAGTGTATCGTCATAATAACTGGTTATTGATGTTTCAGCTACATCCAATACACTCTGCAACTCTCAACACACTAATAAGATCATATTAGATCCTTATCTATTTAAGTTCCGCTTCTAAACTATCCACTTAAGTCCCATCAACTAGATATAATCTACACCGACATAACTGAGTGATTCCAAGTTAGCAAAGTTCGGAGCAACATTCCTCAGCATAAACTTATCCTTTACTAATATCAAATCACTAATCAGAACATATTAGATACTTATCTATTTACGTCCCACTATCCATAATATGACTCAACAAAAAAATCTTACTTTCAAACAACAAATGGAAGGTTTCCCATATTGGCAAATGATAGTTGTTTCATTAATAAGATTTAGTGAGCCAATATCTTTTACTTCATTATTTCCTTATGTTTTTTATATGGTTCGAGATTTCAAAATAGCCCCCACCGAACAAGATATACCTACTTATACTGCGTACCTTGCAAGTTCTTATGCACTTTGTCAATTTATTTTTGCTGTTAAATGGGGGAAATTATCTGATAGAATTGGTAGAAAAAAAGTTTTATTATGTGGTTTATTTGGTACTTCAATAAGTTTAATTATTTTTGGTTTTAGTAAGAATTTTTATATGGCTTTAATTGCAAGATGTTTTGCTGGTTGTTTAAATGGTAATATAAGTGTTTTAAGAACAATTATTGGTGAAATTGCCACTGAAAAGAGACATCAGGCTCTTGCCTTTTCAATGTTACCTTTATTATTCAATCTTGGTTCTGTTATTGGACCCGGAATTGGAGGTTCAATTTATTTTACAAGACCAAATCCAAATAATCCTTATGATGATGATCATAATAAATCAATGGGAACCAACGGAATCTATGATTCATTCTTAGATCATCACCCTTATGCTTTGTCAAATATAGTTGTTTCTTGTTTTCTTTGGTTTAGTATGATTTGTGGATTTTTATTTCTTGAAGAAACTCAAGAAGATGTTAAAAATAATCGTGATTATGGTATTGAATTAGGTGATTGGTTATTATATCATTTCTTTAATATTAAACCAAAATTAAGACCTTGGAAAGTTTCCCATGAATTACAACCTCTTTTAATTGATAATAATTCAATTCATTCACAAATTTTTGATGATGATGATGAAACTGATATTATTGAATCAAGTAATGTTAATTCTATTGAAAATGAATCATCTATTAATAAACCTGATGATAATGATGATGATGACGATGATGAAAGTAATACAAAAGATGATGAAATTCAAAGTATATCACCATTTTTATCAAGATCAATGTCAAAAGCAATAGTTAGAACTTATTCTGAACATAATGATGAATCAACCAATAATCAATTAGTAACTTTACTGGATAAAGATCGTTATAAAGGAGCTTTTACACCAAGAGTTATATCCGTAATTGCAGCTAATTTTATAATTTCATTTCATAATAATGTTTTCAGTGAATTTTTACCCGTCTTTCTTGCATCAAGATTTCAACGTGAAAAATTACAATGGCCATTCAAAATTGCCGGAGGTTTTGGTTATTCAGTAAGTTCAATTGGTACTTTATTTTCAAGTACAGGAGTTATGGGAATGATTATAGTTGTTTTCATTTTCCCATTAATTGATAGAAAATTAGGTACTATAAATGGTTACAGATTATCAGTATCTGTTTTCCCATTAGTTCATTTTTTAGTTCCACAAGCAATTTTCACTCTTCATTCTTATAATGAAAAATTTCCAACTTGGGTTACACCAATTGTATTATATTGTTTAACTTCTTTGAGAACTTTAGCTAGTGCAACTGGGATGCCACAAGTTATGTTATTACAACATCGTGCAACTACTAAAAATCATCGTGCTTATATTAATAGTAGTACAATGAGTTTTATTGCTTTAGCAAGATTTTTTGGTCCAATGATTTTTGGTTATTTAATGAGTTTTGGTGATATTCATAATGTTGGTTGGTTACCTTGGTATATACTTTCATTTTTATCATTTTTAGGTTGGATTCAATCATTTACAATGAGAGATTATGATGATGATTCTCATTAATATTATTTATATACAATATACAATCAAAAAATTATTTAAAATTATTCAAAAAGTTTACATTTGAAGGTTGGGTGAATGTTTTATATAACAACAATCTAACTTGTGAAAACGTAGATAATAGATCCTTATAGATGAAATAAAAGTCTTTTTTTCCAGAATTATCTCTAATATGTATTTAAGTAAAAACTAAGTACATACGTTTAGAGAGCAGGGTGAAAAATTCCTCATGATGAATCTACAGAATTCTTTTTACAATACAATTGAGCTTTCTTTACTCAATAGTGATTGATAAAACCAAAACATCAAGTCGTTGTAAATATCGCAATTGGTTCAACTAAGGATATTTCATAATTTCTTGATATTTATCGAAATGTATGACAATAATTACGTAAAAAATACAATATTTTATCAAAAAACAAATAATTTAACCTTTTCATTATTGTTCAATTCAACAGCAGCCGAATTTCAATACATAAAGTCAAATTGATTTCATATTGCTTAGTATGAAATAATAATTCACACTTACTTAATATGTCATGGCAAACTGAAAACAAATGATTTCACGAAAGATGGAGAATCTATACCTGGCGATTTAGTCGACATCTTTAGAAGAAGTATCGATCAAAATACAATTAAACTTATAGTTAACGAATCAGTAAGAGTCATTGACAGATTACAAGTGATGAAGATGCATATGAAATAATCATTATTGAACTGCAGTAAACGATAAATTTGCCAAGTCAACTGCAAAATCCAATTGACAAAGTATGATTGAGTAATAAAATCTCTACTTTCAAATGATGATCTTTTATGGTATGTGATATTTCGTCGCAAAGTCAGAGTGTTAATGATAAACTATACAAGATGATAACTTAACTAAAATGTCAAGTGTTAGTAATAATAAGTTCAATTTGAATTTTTTTAAAAAAAATTGAAGATTTTTCTAGCGTGAATCATCAAATGATTTGAATTAAACCCTATGACTTCAAATCATTTCATAACAAATGAAATTTGATTGTTATTTTCCAGAGCTTATAATATTGATAATTGAATTCAAATAGATTGAGGTGATCAAGAGAATACAATGTTTCAATCAAAAACTTTTAAATTTTGATTTATGTATACATATCCCATCAAAGATAATTGAATGGAATCAAGACTATAACAAGATACTCACAATCTACCACGAAGAGCTAAAGAAAAGGAAAATCATAATTCGATTAACTTAAATGTATTTCAATACCAATACTCTCACATAAATTTGTATTATTTCTCATAGCGTATAGTTTATTCTGTTGATATTTTCATTTTTGCAACATTTACTAAACCAGAAAAATAACCGCTTGTTTCCGAAACTCAAAACAAACAAACAAAAAAACAAAAACAAAAACAAAAAATAAAAATTGTCGAAAAAATAGCGAGACTTTTAGTGAGAGGTAATTTTAGCCAATTAGAGTTGAGAGATGACATAATTGAATTACGTCCATCATGGACTACATCATGCTATACATAATATATCATGTCATGATGTGATTAATTGAAGGTCAGATAATTTGTGAACTATGATTATGCGATTAGTTGAAGGTCAGATACGTAGATAGGTAATACAGGTTTAAGAATTTTTTTTTGGAATGATTTAGTATATCAATATTAAAACAATAATTAAAATAATATAAAAGGTATATATAAATCACGATTAAATTAATAAAAAAGTAAAGAAACTTAAACCAACATGATAAATAAAACAAATGATGTAATTCTAACTTTCCTATTTATTAAAATTCCCACATAATAATAAATAGTTTAATGAAAAAAAGAAGCAACAATAAATGAATAAATAAATCTTGAATGATAAAAGTTAATTTGAATAATATATTAATAATAAAATTGTTATTAACAACATAAATTTAACTTAATAATAAAAATTTGATTCCCAGTAAAGATTAAGATAAAAAAAAATGTAATGAATGAAATTTGATTCCCGTCAAATTCAAAACATAGTAGTAGTAGTAGTAGCAGTAGCAATTGTAGTAGCAGCAGTAAATAGTGTAAAAAAAAAGGAGTAATAGATAATAATATTTTTTATAATGAGTTAAAAAAAAGAAATCTTCAATGAAGATAACAAAAAAACTTATGAATAGTAGTAGTTTCGTATTATAGATTGTTATTGGAATAAAAAAAAGGAAAGTGGAAAAGAAAGGATAATGAATGATTTAATGAAAATTTTTAAAAGTATAACATTTTAATGAAGGTAATTTGGATAAATTAATCAATGAGTTAGTAGAAATTATTGATAATAAATAAGCAAAGCAAAGCAAGACCAACCAATCATTATTTAATAACCAGCAAAAAAACAAACAAAATTATGGAATAATTAAAAAAACTTTAACCTTTGATAATGAAAGAAAGCATTATCTGAAAAGTAACACCATATTTAAACCCAGAAAAGTTAAAATAGATGAATTTTAATGATAATGTTTCGGCCAAAAAAAAAAAAGCGGAAAAGAGATAAAATTAAACCATAAAAGTATTAGTTAGATTAGAACTGGATAATAAAATAGTCAATTGGATTATAAATTATTATAAATTATGAATTGTTTGAAACGAAGTATGAGTATTATATTGAATAGATATTAAAATAAGTAGCAACTACTTCCCAACCATCAATTATCGAAATAACCAAAAAACCATCAAATAAAGTTAAACCTAAAATTTTCATTATATTATATTATAGAATATTGTAATTTTCATTATATCGTTCATATATCAATCTTTGAATTGATCAACCATTGATTAATTAAAATCTTTGGTTAGATTTTTTAGCTTTCATTTTCTTTTGAACCATAACAGCAGTAACGGCACAGAAGGCTAAGAAAACTAAAACGAAAACTAAGATAACACCTGCTGGAAACATTTTTGATGACTTTGAATAGATATTTTCTTAAAGGAAAAAGAAGAAGAAGAAGAAGAAAGAAAAGGGGAAAGTAGAAAAAAAAGTTTACTTAAAAATGAAAGATGGAAAATTGGGAAATTGATGGTATAAGTAATTTCCTGGTAAAACGATGTCGATTTTACTGCTATAATTTTAATTTTAATTTTTACCTTTTTTTTTTTTCCTCATAAATTTCTGTTATTATTATTATTATTTTGATTGTTTTTTGTTGTTTATTTGAGTGAATTTTTGTTTGGTGCTGTTTTGGGTGGTGTTTATGAGTGAGTGGCGACTTCCGACAGTGGCCGGTCGGTTGGAGTAGCAGTTTTTTTCTTTTTCTTCTGGAAGGATACCCGGATGTGGTGGGCGAGTGACGAGGGACGGCCACCGGGTATTCGCTGAGCGCACTGTGCGTATTACCGGTGGTGTGGTCGGATTGAGATATAGAGTGAGTCAGACAGAGAAACTACAGAATATTCACTATATACTGAAGATATACAGAGACAGTAATACTAGGGATATTGAGAGATGCTAATGCTAATGCTAATGCCAATAAACCACCTTGATACATATCCAGATACTAGTACCGACCTGGGTATCACATTACGTATCTCATACTTCATGTTAGTTCATGCCTGTTCATATACGAATTAGCCGTCTGATCCACCCTTGATTTACATCTACCACTACCACCTTCTCATATTGGAGATATAAGTGATTGCGATAGATGAATCGGCAAAATCGGTAGAAGCATATAAATAATATGAACTAAAACACTTGTAATCCATAATTCCCGTTGATATAAGTTTGGTCGGATCGAGACGGGAAGCAAAACCACTCTATCAAATTACTCTTTTGTTTTTCTTTTTCTTTTTCTGTTACTTTTCGTTTTCCATTTCCGACCAGGTGGCCCCAATTACGAGGGGCGATAGTTGAGGTGAGATGGAAAGACATGGTTAATATGCCTTCCTGTCTGGGAATCCGGTGCGGCGGCGGGGTTTCGCCCAATGCGGGAGGGGCAGCTGGACAGCTGAATAGTGCTACTTCCTAATTAGGGCTGGATGATGCTTGTTTGGGTTCCAATGACACATAAATGTTTATACCGCTACATGAATATATTTTGATCTAATTGACTTGAACTATCAATTGACCAATTATATCCGTTAATTAATCAATTACTTTACTATCTTAATTAACCAAGTTTAACTAATAACACTAACTTATCTTCGTCAATATCATCAGATTCTTGTAAATAACATTACTATTCTTCCATATAAAATGATAATTTCATTGAAGGCATGAATATTGTAGAAGAGTATCGTTCTTATCTTATGAACCAAATTTTATTATTTCATGGTTAACAAGCACAATTTCATGCCTTTATTTAGTTATAATCTTAGATAGTCTTATCATTATCTTTTTTAATTTAGCATTAGCCACTCAATACTTGATTTAGCCATTTAATTCGTTACTTATATTAATCACCTTGTCAATTCAACTTTTACATGATTGTCACTACATAAATCATAACCTTAATTTTTGACATATTGACAATCTTTACATGTTCGTTTAATTCTTTAAGAATGAAGTAAATACATATGACATGAATAGAAGATTCACCTTCATTACCTTATTGATATGTTTATTTATCAAGTCTCTTTTGGTTTTCTTATTTAATTACGTTTACAATCACCTACTTTACTATCCTCATACATTCCCCTCCTTGTGCTTCCTCCTTGTATTTACATTATTTTGAACTTTACTCTAATTTGTCTCTTCTTCACCCTTCGTTTTGTATACGTTTATAAAAATTGCCTAGTCTTGTGGTATGTATTTTGAACGTGTATACGTTTATTTTGATTTCCTAGTCTTGTGATGTTTATATTCTTATTGTATCAATACAATCTAAACATCATCTATACCTTGTTCATTATTCTTTATCTTTCTTTTGGTTTTTATTTTATTTTTTTTGTTTACCCGACTGATTCACCGCGAACTTGTTCCCTTCCACACCCCCCTCGGATTATCCAGACGTACCCTCGTATATGGTGGGTGGGGCACTATACAAATGTCGTTAGTCGGTGGTAATGTCGTATCATAAATGCTCCACACATTTTATTGTTACTGCAATACATTTGCTGGTGATATTAAGTATCCCTTTACAGTACCAATAACAGTGAATTTGACTTAGAGGCTAATACATACGGTCAAAGTTATCATACCCATGTTGAAACAAAAAAATTGCTATCTTGCTGGAAATTCATTCAAATTAGTTTAGTTTTCGTTCAATAGTCAGAGACGGCGTTAAAATTCATCCATGCGAAGTACTATCAAATTGAAATCAGGCGTACCATGCAATAAATGCTCAACTAATATTTGCGTAGCTAGTGATAACTATATATGAATGTATGAAGCAAAATATCGTAGATACTCATATATATGCCTACAGTCATGAAATATAAATTGATGCAAATAACTGGCTAAACTATTTCTAATGAGGGTTTCTCATCCAGCTCTATATGGCTGCAGTCGTCGTGGGTGGTGTTAAAACCGTGCGACATGGACGTTCTTGCTAGATGTACCCGGAAATGGACACTCCGGGCTCACTCCAAGATCGGTGTAAGTCGGGTAAATTGAAGTGTCTAATTTCCGACCTCATTTCCTTTCATTCTGCTTATTTGCGGTAATTGTTACGCCGATAGAAATTATACCGATATGCGGGTTATTCCATTAATATACTAAATATTCAACTAAATGTTCATAATAATGTACTCTTTTTATTTTTTTATTTTTATTCCGCTAATTTATCCACCGCGTTATATTATACTACTCAATGAAGTGTATTCAGTTCAAATTTTTTATGATTGTGAAAAACTATTTGTGATTATGTAAGCTTTGAATATTCAGGAAATCATATACTGATTTTGACTATTTTTGCATACTAGATTGAATCGTCTTGATTTAGTGATGTTTATCCTGATTTGATTTAAATCCTGATTCTAAACGCAAATGATTTGGCCGTAAAAGTTTACAATACTTAAATAATCATTAACATAAAAATATTTTAAATCTAATAAATAATCACAAAACTTGTGTTGAAACCTAAATAATTATACAGTTTATAAGAAAGAAAAGAAAAGAAAAGAAATGGTATTGTGTAAATGTTATGGTTGATGAAGTCATGAAACTTCTGTATGTAAATAAATATGATGATTTAAATCATATATGTATCATGTCACTCATGTTAGAGTATTTGAGTATGTTAATGTCTTTGTATGACATTATGTATTTGATATTTCATTAAAGAGACTTAATTAATTTGTCCTCGTATGAAATATATTAATTTGTAGTATTGAAATATTAGGGTAGTAACTAATAATCATTAATTATATGATGTGTTTAATAAAGATGTGAAACATTAGTCACTGTTTGTAAGTTCGTATTGAAGAAAAATGTCATGAGGTATTACCTGGGAAAAGTCGTTGATTGATTGAAAATTTCAATGACGAATGTGTATCATCAATTGTATCTTAATATTGTTTGTTTTTTTGCAGTATCCTCAATAAATGGTTATACATTGTATGCTTATGATGAGAGTATTTCATATGATTTAAGTTTATGATTCGTTATACTTGTTGGAATATTATGTTTAATTTCGTGAATTCATTCTTAGTTTTTTTTTTTTTTTTTCTTTGTTTTGATGCAAAATTCATTATTTACCTTGTTGACACATCACTTTATTTAGGTCGTCGACTAAGTATTAATCCATTCGATGAATCAATAGAGTCAAGCTTGGTTTTATTCTCATTTTTAATGGATTTTGTCATGATTGTTCGATCAAATGAATCTTTTAAAGTCGGGATTTTACCAAATCCCCTACTTTTATTTGGATTAACCTTACCACTATAATCAAATAGTGTACCATTCAAATTCACGTTTGAATTACTTTTGGTGTTCATTGATGATCCTTTATAATTTATCGTCGATACATTCCTCACCACTGTAGATTTTGATTTCATGGTTGAACCTATCCTTGGATTATTGAAAGTTGAACCGGTTTTACTACCTGATGAAGAGCTTGTTTTGGAATTAGTAGGATTTGAACTAAGGATTTTCTTTTCACTCATTTTCACATTATTATCTAATAAGGTATTGGTTGAATTCGTGGAGGTACTAGGTCTTTTTAAACCACTTCCTAATTTTCCAGTCACTGACTTCTTAGTTGTTGATTTAACAATTTTTGCCTTTGGTTGTATCGTTGAATCAGATTTGATCTTTGCCGCTGATTTAGTCTTTGGTTCTGATTCAATATTCGTCGACCTCTTCGTCGTCTTTATCTTAGCAGTTGATTCAATTTTCTTTTTCACTTTTGTAATATTTGTTTCACCTATTTTCGAATCATTTACTTTTAAACTATTAGCCTTTAACTCACTTGATTTTGTAAATGATCCTACTTTAGGCTTAACTTTACTAGTACTCTTTGATACTTTACCAATTGATTGAATTTCTTGTTGTAATAATTCATTCCCATCAACTCCTAAATTAAATTCCGGAACGTTCTTCCTGGTTCTACTAACACGTTTACCAATACTTGATGTTGATGCTTCATCAGATCTAAGCTTATTGTTATTTTCTTTCATATCTTTATCCTCTTCTATCAATTTCTTGAACTTAATATATTCATTCATATATGTTCTCCATATATCTTTATTAGTTGCATTCTGTAAATTTGCTTTGGTCAATTTTAGTAATGGACTTGATTCAGTATCCAAACTATCAATCACTCGTTTTCTTGACTTGTATTCAATATTTGAAAAAAATTGATTGGCTTGATTATCCATGGTATCATCATTTTTTAAAATGTCATCTCCACCAATTTCCAATAATTTAATAATGTCATAGGATTCACCTGGTGCGATTGCATTAGGATGTGATGGAGTTACACAATCTAATGTTACTTCTTTCCTTAAAATTTTATCAATATCAACTTCTGAAAAGAAAGCACATGATTGTGGAAGTTCTTTTAATCCTAATTGTTCGCAAAACATAGCACGGGTCCATAAATTACTAATTTGTAATAATAACGCAATCTTATATTTATTTGCTTCTTTAGTCATGAATCTTAATTCATCGTGAACCGTTATGATCAATCTCGCATCAACTTTATATTTTTTAGTTAAATATTCCATTGATACTATAAGCAAATGTAAATAATCAACTCCACTACTTTGAATTGTCCAATTAACTCTTGATGTTAAATAATTGTTCTTATTTAGATTTCTTGCTGTTAATGCATCAGTAATTGATGCTCCCAAAACAGGAGTTTTGGGGTTTTCTAGATATGCAATTGACTCAAGTATGTTAAACATGACTGATTCAGTTCCACCATGATACATTCTCGTCTTTAAGAATTTTGATGAACTAACTTCTCCTTTAGTATTGACGTACAATTCTTTTGCAATTTTTTCTGCTTCAGAATCACTTAATTTATTATTACATTGTTTCAATAATCTGGTTGCAAATTTAACACCTGCTCCATAAATTCTACCATAATTGAAAACTTTTGCATCACCTCTCAGAATTCCTAAAATTTGAGCAGTTTTAGAATGTAAATCAGTTCCTTCATTCTTATCACCTTCTAATGTCATCCATCCTAATGCAGTAGCTCCATGTAAACTAAAGGTTGAATCTCCAATTAATGAAGCTATCCATAATTCTTCTGAATCAACATCGGCTCCAACAAAAGTATATCCTTTTGGTGCTTCAACCATTGCTTTCAACTCTGATCCGATTCTGGTTTTCTTACTATTTGATGCAGTAAGCCAAGTGTTTTCTGTTGCTCTTCTTGTAATTGTACCCATTGAACATAATTTTGGTATGATTATACCCATATTATTATTAGATTTATTTAATTCATCGTTTGAAAAAAAATCATTTTTATTTGAATTGGCATCATTATAAACAACAAATTGTTCAGTTATTCTTGATCTATTACCCATCCAATAAGACGCATATGAATTTAATTTTAAAATTTCTTTTGCATAATTGAATTCTGAACTTAATGTTCCATCTTCAAAATAATTAAGATAACTTTTTGACATGATTGAAGTACATCTCTTACCCTTACCATCAGGATGAGGGACTCTAAATAATTCATAAAAAGTTCCACTATCTCTCAAGATTGGTAACAAATTTTCAAATTCTTCTTCATTTAATTTTGCAACTTCATAATTTTTCTCAATCATTTTTTGAATTAACTTATCATCATGAGGAATTTTGAAACACCATCCACAGGTATCCGTCCATAATAATGGATATCCTTCCCATTTTAGCTTTAATAATATTGGTGTTACTCTTGTACGAACGGAAATCTTCATTTCACGTTCATTACTCTTATTATCCTTATCACTACTGGTTGAAGACTTAAATAAGTCACGATACCAATTAGGATAACCAGTCAAGAAAGCTTGTCTTGCAACTGGTTCACCATTTTTTTTAAATCTTTTTTCTTTGATAGTCCAATCTAATTGAGATAACCATGGATCATTTTCAATATCTGGTCTTTTAGAATCATCTTGTTTTTCAATCCATTCTATCAATTCATTGGCACTACCCATTAAAATTTTGGTAACTTCATCACGATTTTTTTGATATAAATTTTCCGCAGTTTCAATATAATTATCCCACTTTTTTGTGGTTGGTAACATCAATGTTCCAAGATGTCTTAAAGCAGCAAATGAAACGGGATGAGGAGTCCTTCTTCTGAATTCAGGAAATAGTTTACTCGCCACAGAATGAGTGGCCTGAACATCATCAGCACAATAATTCATTAGATTATTAAAATCATTAATTATATCCATTGGATCATGAGTTGCAAAAACATCACGCGTTGATTTATTCATTTTTATCCCACAATGGAAATCGGCTACATTTGCTAAAGAGTTCGGGGAACCCTTGTCTAACCAAGGATCGTCGAGTAATTCATTGGCTAGGTCTTTCGCCGATAACATGTCTGAATGATCAGATAATGAGGAATTGGTTGAAGAATTTTCATCATCCTCTTCATTTGATTGGTTTTCTAGTTTGGTTTTACTTTTCTTATGTTTTAACCAAGTAGGCCTTTGTTGTGAACATATTCCACTTAAAGATATATGTAAAGCCATGGCATCAAGATAAAATGCTTTAGATTGATTGATATTATATTCTTCCAAGATTCTTGCACGATCATAACTAACGTTAAAGCCTACTAACAATTTAGGCCTATTGAAACAATCTAACGGAATCAAAAAATTATGATCATTAAACAGATCATCTTTGGAATATTGTATTAAAAATGGAGATACCCAACCATACCAAGCTTTAGGAGAAACCGCAGTGGCAAGACAAGAATATTGAGTTTGTTTATACATTGTTTCAACATCAAAGACCAATTCGTCCTCTTGAGGGAAATCAACTGATTGTGGTTTTTTACCTGGTTCATATCTCGTCCAACCAGGTTTGAAAATCCATTTGTCTGGTTTTGTGGGTAATTGAACATTTTCAGCTAAAAACAATTCAGCCATTGATAAATAAGGATGAGAACTTTGTAAACCAATTTTGTGAAAATGTTCATCAAGTGTGTTTGCACCCACTAAATCAGGAAAATTTTTTATATTGATTGGTTCAGATAATTGAGTCTTTTTACCTAGTAAGTTATTATGTTTTAAATGTTGTTGAGATGCTTTTACCAATGCAGGGTGCGATGGATTTAGGTAATCACTGGTTGATGTTTGTGGGAAAACTTTTTTATGTAGATCATTAGAGAGATATTGTATACCCACCTGATTAATTCTTGGAGGTTCATTGAAGGTTTGAGCTGATTGTGAATTGTATGATGAAGTGGAAAAGAACGATATAAGTTGTTTACTCTTTAGTAGGGATCTGAAATAGCTACGAGGTAGTAGCCGTATTAAAGGTTTATTGATTGACATTATTTAGTTTGACGTATGCTATATGGAGTACATTTATTGATGAAAAGAAGGATTATCATAGTTTGTCAACTCAATTGAAATTGAAGTATTAAGGGGAATAGCTCGAGTGAATGATTTAAATATGTTTTACAGCAAATAAGGATTATATTAAACTCGCTTGGAATTATGACAAGTGAAATGAACTGAAATCAGAATGACTGGAAATTGACTCTTTGATACAAATTAAAAAAAGAGATGGGATCAAATTGACTTGCAAGTATGGATCAGTAACGTAAATTGGTGGTCCCTTGCCTATAGTTGTTACTCTTGTTGTTATTGTTATCGGTGTTATTGTTCTTGCTGTTCTGGTTCTTATTGTTATCTTTGTTGGTATAACTCTAGCTGTTCTTGTTATTATTTAAGCTTAACAAGGTATGTTTTCATTTCTTCTTATTTCAGTAGCTTTTAACAATATTTTCATCGTGCAGCCACAAATAAAAATAAAATCATCTCGTCCGTACACCACCACCTTCCCGCACCCACAACAAAACTCGCACTAGAAAAACAAACTTCCCACACGCTGATCGACTGGCTGAATCGCGGGCCCAACCATGAAAAACTATGAAAAACTATGGAAAATTGAACTTCTTAGCCCTAAATTTTTGTTTTGATCTAATTGTCGCCCTGTTTTTGTCGTTGTTTTTGTTGTTGTTTTGCCGTTTTTGTTGGTTCCTTCCGTCAAAAATACATTCTTCTGTCTGCGTTGGCACCGTGTGGTCGTCGTCGTCGTCTTCGTCTGCGCTCCCTTTTGCCTTGCGCTACACCATTCTGTCCCCACAATACATCTATTCGATCTATACATCTATACATTGGCATATCTACACATAGTTCGATCTGCCAAACATATACCAATTGGCTGTCTTAGTATACCTGTCGCCAATTAATTCGACCCAGCAAAGTGCCAACATTTTTGGTCACCCCTTAATTTGTTGTTTATAAAAATCCTAAAATTCAAATTCACGTCCCACTTGATTTGCTCCAACTGGCTCGTGGGAAAATTAGATAAATACTCTGACTTATCCCACTATTTCTCGCTCGCCCCGAAAAACAAAAAAAAAAACATTTGAATCCGATTTTTTAAAATACTGCTAATTTTTTTGTCTCGTTTTTTTTTGTTGTAATATCAAAACAAATAAAATAGTTTACAAAAACAATAACAAGCAACAGCAGCAGCAACAACAGCAGCAGCAGCAACAACAACAACAACAACTTCTACTTCAACATTATAAGAACAACAATTGTTCATTCAACAACTAATTGACTTGCCTTAACATCCCCACACTACTCAATTACCCTCCAATATGTCGGCTGATTTAAACGTTTATAAGAAGACTGATTTACTCAATGTCGCCCGTAAAGTTGGTATCCATGTCGTTTCAAAAGATACAAAAAAAGTGTTAATCGACAAACTTAGTGAATTCATTGAGTTAAATCCTCATGAAGCTTTACAAGCTCTTAGATCTATTGAAACTGATCTTGTTAGCGCCGATAAAATAGAAACTGTCGATGTCACTTTAAAAGGAGATGAATCTGACGATGATGATGAAGATGACAGTGATGATGACGAAGAAGATGATGAAGAAGAGGTAGTAGAAGACGTTGAAGAAGATGACGATGCAGAAGACAAAGATTATAACGCTGGTCCTCCAATTAATTTGAAACAAAAACTAGCAGATCCAATCATTGAATATTTTGAATTGTTTGTTGCTAAATTTCTTGATTGCACCGATAAAGTTGGTATTACCACTTTATATTATAATGATGAATTAAGAGAAAAATTATCTACTTCAATAACTCTTAATTACTTAGAATTATTAAGTGAATTTTCATATTTCTTATATTATTATATTCCTTTGATTCCAATCAAACATAATAGATCAATTCATCAAGTTTTTAAAGATAATATTGAATTTTTATCCACTTCAAATTTTTCTGTTCCTGATTTTTCTGTCTTATTAGAGCAAGCCAATTTTTCTGTTTTATTCAGTTGGATTTTGAGTGCTGTTTTATTACCTCTTTTAATCTCATACTACGTTAATTTTTCAAGAAGAGTGTTTGTCTTTGATGAAGAAGAAAGTATCGTTGCTAGAATCTATAAATTTGATCCATTCATTTATGCTTTATCAAAAACTTTGATTTTCTTCTTCCTTGTCAAAAACTCAGGTACTTTAACAACTTTAGATTCCTATAGTGGTATTTTAAGTGCTGCTAAGAATTATATTTTAATTCAAATGGGAATCTATAATCAATTTGCTACTGGTTTAGGTAACTTCCCAATCATTGTTGGTTTGTCAAATGTTTTGATTGCTATTTATTCTCAATTTGAAGATAATTAGATCAATTTAAAATTAAGGTATATTAATCATTTCAATGTTATTTTCTTCTTCTTTGATACGTTGTATTATTATCAATATAACTAAATTCGAACAAAGTTCAAATGTCAACTTTTAATTTACTTTCATCATTTTTCTAACCCTTCATCCAATGTTATAACGATTATAATTATGTTGTTCACTAATTTCAACCCAATTTGGGTCGATTGCAAATGAACTTACTTGTCTTGTTCTCGTCTTGGAATGAAAATTCAATTTTTACTCCTTTCCCTCTTATTTCTCTTTCAATTTTACTCTTGTTTACCCTCTTTGATTTAATTTACCTAATCTTCTCCTTGTTTTGACTTTCTCTATATTAATCATATATACCTATAAACAAAAAGAATCATTGTGTATTTCTTTTTTACTTGTTTATTCCTTTTTTTTTTGTTTATATTTCTATATATTGTAACACTATCAAATATATATCATAATTCTATACAAAAACTTAAGATTATACAATTGTGACATTTTTGCTTAGCCCATGGCATAAGTATCATCCAATCATTCAAGGTAAGATACTGTTCTACCAAGATTGATTCACCATACTCAAATGAGAAAATTTCGTGCTAAAATGTAACTAATATACATGAAAAACAATGTGATGAATCCTGATTCTTTATAATTTTTCTTCAATCACTCACTTATTAATAGGCCACTTTGAATGAATACCCATTAAATCTAGATCATTAACTAATTCTTCATTCTTAACTGACATAGGCCCATTGAATTGTTTCATGATTTTAGCTAATAATGCAGCTTCAGTATGTTGTTTATCGGGATTTTCATGATTACTTGAACCCGGTACGTCACTGCTATTACCGTTATTATTATTATGACTATTATTATTGGTATTAGTGGTAGCTCTTCTACCTGGTCTTCTTTTAGTAGTGTTTGATGAATTACCACTATCTGATCCATTACCATCGAGAGTATTCCAAGTATTATTATTATTGCTATTATTATTGTTACTATTGTTACTATTATTATTTGTATCAGAACCAGATGCCGGATCATATAATGAGCTTTGGAATATTTGATGTTTTACATTAATAATTGTTTTATTCTTCTTATTCTTATTCTTATGAAAAGGACTATTCTTATTTGATGATGATGACTCTTTTGACATTGATTTAATCTTACTAGGTAAATCACCAGTTATTAAATTGAATTCGTCTGATGTAATTAAGGGCATGAAATCATGAATCAATGATACTTCCGATAATGATGAAGATGATGACGATGAATTTGTGGCATCTGATGTTGAAGCTTCAATTCCATTAACATCATCAAAAGATATTTGCGGGACTTCATGAGAAATTGTGTTATCATCATTTAATGATTCTTCCAAGTTTAAAGAATTTTTCAAAACGGTTTTGATATCACCGGTATAATTTTTAGTCGAAATTCCCGTGAATAATTTTGAACTTTCTTTATTTTTAATATCAAAAATTTCCATATCATTTCTATCTATCAAACCATCAAAGTATTGTTTTTGAAATTCGAAGAAATTTTTCAACTTTGACAATTTATTAATTATAACACTGTTCATATTTTTATAAAATTTATTTGAATCTTCATAAAAATTTAATGATGATTTTAATGATTCATATTGTATGTAAAATTTTAACCTTATTAATTCATTGTCTCTTTTTGCTCTTATTTGATTAGAGTAATTTAATAACTCTTCATCTTTTATATCGGTTTTGAAATCACTAAATGATATTTTTGAATTTTTAAGGTTTTTCAATCTATTCAATAAAAATTGTTTTTTGATATTATAAATTTCTTTTCTTTTAGAATTTTCAAAATCGTTTAATTTATTAACTGATTTAATCAATTCTTCTCTTCTTTTCTCCTTATTGTTACCATTGGCTGATATTATATCTTTCAAAGTCCCATTACCGCAAACTTCTTTGGTATTGATGGGGAATTCTAATGCTTCTTCGTTTCTCAATTTCACTCCATTAGATATTTCTTCGGGATTTAAATAACTTTCATATGATTTCAAATTCATTTTTCTTATATCACCTCTATTACTTACTTTACTATAAGTGTTTAAATACCCCTCTGGTAAATTACGTTCAACGTAAGTATTTTTATCGATCGATTCATGTTCATTTGATTTATCATAAGCATCATAACTTTCACTTACATCAATACCATGAGCATAATCAACATAATCTTGATATTCCTCATCAAACGATCCATCAACTGAATTGTATGATGTATCATGACCATAATACATTTCATTATCGTCGTCTTCAATTTCTTCTTCATCATCTTCATTTTGATTCAATTCTTCTTCTTTATTCATCTTCCTCTTCTCATTTCTTTCACTTTCATGTTCCTGAACTGAAAATTCTTCATCATTAGCTTGTTGTTTCATATCAAATAATGATCCTGCTGCACTAGCTACAACCATATCAATTCTGGGTAACTTATTTGATGCTTTCAATAATTTGGTAAATACTTCATCAGGTGAAAGATTAGCTTTTTCAGTTTCAACAATATATGGCATATAATTTGTAGGCGGAAATGGTAATGGAGGTATAATTGAATAAATTTTATTTTGTTCAAAATCAGGATATTTTGGTTCAACGAGTTCAGGCACTTTTGATTCTGATTTTGATTCTACATCTAATTCCGGTGATAACGTTGATGGCTTGGACTGTGAAAAATCTTCCGTTGGTGACTTTGATTTTGTCGATTTTTTTGTAGATGTTGTTGTTGTGGTGGTGGCAGTTGATGATTTATTTTTTGTTGATTTTGAATCTAGTATATCACCATTATCTTCTGAATTTAGTGAGTCAAGTTTTTGGTCAACGTATTCAGACATTTTCTTTTGCCAATTGAGTTTTGCTAATTCTTCATCCATAACAAAATCAGGTTTCAAAACTGGAGGAGGAGGAAATATAAATGGAATCATTATACCATCACTATTACTTTCATTATCATCATTGATGTTGTTATTGTTTTTATTATTGTTGTTTATGTTGAGGTTCGAATTTATTTGATTTGAAGGTGGCATTGGCGGTGGGAACATATTTATTATTTGACTTGCTTGTTTATCTGTATTAAAATTGGACACTCTTGATTGATCTAAATCAGTATAAAAGTCACCAACCGTTAAGGGCGGTTGAATTATTGGTAATATATTTGAAGGCACTGAGTGATATACGGGAGGAAATACAATAGATGAATTGGGTATGTTGGGTAATGGTGGTAAGAAAGGAGGAAGCTGATGATTCATGTAGTGTGATATATTTTTGACATGATCATTTTTTAAATATGTTTGTTGATATTGCTGATGCTTTACTTCTGTGTCTGCCTCTTTATCTGCTTCATTTTGTTCTGATAATGCTAATGGTTTTTCATCTGATTCTTGTTGTTGAACATTCGAAGATGATCTTGGGATTTCGAGGGATAATTTTCTTTTTTTATAATCAGGATTATATATAGATGCCAAATCTTCGGGAGTGGGCAAATGGAAAGGAAGCGATCGTTTCAAAGAGTGATCCATGATTAGTTATGACTTTGGTTGTGATGTAGATGAATCGAATGTTTGTTCCCCAGTGTAAATGATTGTACTGTTCTTTTTTTTTGTTCACTCAAAAAAGAAGTTGCCAAATGAAATGTATAGAACAAGTAGCTTTTTTTTTTTCTATTAACAGGAACAGTTCAGATTGATGATATTAAGCAAAAGTACAATGATGACCTTATTTGATACAATGTATTTGTTTGCTATTTTAGTGGGGCGTAGGAGAGAAGAAAGAAAATCAAATGATAAGTACAAACCCAATCACAGAGATAAAGTGGAAAGACTTTGCAAGTTTGAGTGAGGTGTTTGAAAGTCTGCTTGATATAACGCCGAAGTGATAGTAAATAACAAATTAAATATTCAAAATCAAGCTCTAGTATATTTGTTCGAACACAACTAGTTACAAATAAGCTTATTTGTAAATTTGCAAACGGGAACAATCTCAATTTCTCAATTTTACCTGGGAAAAAAGCAGAAAAAAAAACCGTAATAAATTTAAGTATAGGTTTGATTAGACTGATGGATTGACTTGAAGCAAGAGAATGATGTTTGACGGGTTTGATAGCACGAGCACAAGTGTAGATTGGCTATAAAGGATATGATGAGGTATGACTTTATAATTGTATGGTGATAGAGTGTGCTGTGAATAGAACAAGTAGGACAGTATGGAATGTATGGTTGTTTTGAGAGTGATACATAGAAAACGTTAATGAATTCAAATGAAAATTGTCGCAGCTTTTTTTTTTTTTTTTGTCGTTAAAATTTGACTTCATGTTGTATTACATATGTGTGTATTGAAATGAGATTATTTAGTATGATCAGAATTTTTGAGTAGAAGAGAGCCAAGCAGAAGCCACGCTTGCTCTCCTATGTCTGAGTGGAGAAAAAATCTAGAGCATTTACAAAGGTGATAGCCAAGGTTTGGTTGCAGCAGTGATTAAAGCATTACCGTTGTAAACACCAACAACTGAACTGATCATTCGTGGAGCAAGAGCTGTATCTCTTGAATACGGCTCGATAATTCCTGGCTCATTATTTGGTTGACATATTAGCTAGTTTAGTAATTTTTAAGCCAAGCCATCAAACACATTGATCCACGACCTACATCTCTCGGGAATCCTCTTTCAACTCTTGCCAAACATAATCAGGACGAATTTCTTTTCCTTAAGATTCTACCACATATTCTTACTCAAAACCTTATATATAAAAAAGTTTTGAAGGCTCTCTTTTTCCGATAAGTAGCTACAGCCATATTGACAGATTTTGTAAAAGGATTGCTTATGTAAGCAATAGGGGTAAAATAAAAGTAGCTTATTATGGGTCGTGACGTTATATGATGAGTAAAGTAAGTAGAATAGTCACTTCTAGTACTATGATCATAATCATTTTAGATATGAATTATGTGAAATATCGTTAAAGTAAAAGTTTAAATTATCGGTAATAAAGTGATATTATGGGTTAAGATAGATGAGAAGTCGAAAAATGTACGAAAAGTGTAGAAAGTGAAAAAAGGAAGTGAGTACACAGCGGAGAGAGAGATCAGAAATGTTTAGCTCACATACCATAAGCTACAGAATATACGTGTAAATATGTGGTGACATTCACAAATCTATCAGTTGGAGGGTATCTCGAAACTGTTCATATAAAAGATACGATTATGTTTTTTGCAACACGGTGTACGGATCTACATATAATTTGAGTCACACACGCAACATATACAGCCTGCACACAATACTCATATACGAACACAGCATCCGTACACCAACAAATATCCAAAAATAAACACCCATACATCACAGAAATAAGAAATTCAAGAGCGGTAAAAATTTACATTATTTTGGTTTTTTTCTCATTAATTCATAAACTGGTCGTTCCATTTCTTTTGCTTTCTTTCCAAAAACCACATAACTTTTTACTAATCTATTTTACTCAAGACTGGTTTTCTTTGCTGATATTTGGCTCATTCTTACCTGTTTATTCTCATTGATAACAGTCGTATCGTGTTCCTCAACTCAATTTTATTTCAATTCCATTATTTTATCTTGTTTGTGTTTGTTTTATTTTGTTTTGTTTGTTTGTTTTCTGTGTTCTAAACTTCCACTTTTATTGTCAATCATTCAATACACTCTTTACTTCATCATCAATCATCAATCATCGTTCTGAAGCATCTGTAACTCACTCTTTAACTCCTACCACAAGATCATCAAACCAAACCACCCATTCATCCCTTTTTTTTTACCCCTAAAAGTCAAACCCACTCCACTCAAATCAAGGGTTTATCACAATTTCATCTTTCGATATAATCAACTACTTTCATTCAATAATCACCACCCCCCTCCTCAATCACATATACGTCCCACAATATACACACTCACTGGAATTATATCATTACACTCATTTTGTTTTTAGTTCCTAATTACCACATCTCATCACTCACTTGATCAGTCTCACTTTTCCAAATTCCGTTGTTCTTGGTGAAGCAAGTGTGTTGTTATTATTGTTAACAAAAAAAATTTTAGTTTTTTTCTTGTCCACTTCACTAATAAGAAAGTAATATTAGTTGAACAAGTACTTTCATTAATCAACGAATCATATTAGGCAATTCATATTATACTCGTACCATTTCACAAATCCTGAAAGTTGATACATATCATATTTGCTTGACGTAACATCAATCGATATAATCAATCATTATAATCTAGCGATACATACAACCAAACCCACCAACCAATACTATCAAATTCGAAATCAATCCTGTTAAATATTTGAACTTCATTACTTGATACAAGTCATAATTCAATATATTCTACCCAACCTTACAACCCAAAATTAATAATTTCAAAATCATACTTACTTTGATTAATTATTTACTAAATTATACATCACTCATTAATAATAATCCGAACAATGCCACCAAAGAAATCATCAAATCAATCAAAATTTAATGATAAAGATTTAGTATTAGCTAAAATGGCAGGATTTCCAGCATGGCCATCATTTATAATGCCATCAAATTTAATACCATCTGATATTTTAAAAGTTCAAAAGAAAAATACCAAATTTTGTGTTATATTCATACCTGATGGAGATTTCAATTGGATGGCCGAAAAACAATTAGAAGCACTTTCACTTGAAAAACTCAAACAAAGAATATCAAAATTACCAAAGAGTAAAGCAACTAAAGGTAAAGCCAAATCAGGTAGAACAAAAAATGTTGGTGATGCATTAATGGCCGCCAAAGAATTAGATTTTGATGAATTTATGGATCAACTTGATAAAAAACATAATGGTGAAGTTGAAGATGAAGAGGAAGATCAAGAAGAAGAAGAAGAAGAAGTAAAGGAAGAAAGTCTTGATAATGAAATGGAGGTTGAAGAAGAAGAAGAAGAAGTTAAAGAAGAAATAAAATCGGAAGAAGAAGAACTAGAGAATGAAGAAGGTGATACGAAAGAAATCAAAAGTGAAGATAAAACACTCGAAGTTGATAATGAAGAAGAAGAGGAAGAAAACAATGATATCAAACCTACTAAGAGAACTCGTTCAAGTAATAATAATAATAATGATAAACCGCCAATAAATGGTAATAAGAGAAAATCTCATAAAGTTGAATTACCAAATAAGAAATTAAGATCGAATAAATCAATAAATTCAGAAGAAGAAGAAGAAGAATCTAAATCAAAACAAGGTAACGGTAATGGTAATGGTAATAAACAAACCCATAAACGAACATTATCAAATGGATTAAGTGCATCAAAAAATCTAACAGAAGATGAAAAACAACATCAGTTATGGTTATGTCGTATAAAATTACAACGATCACTTATTCAAAGAAATCAACCAGTTACACCAACAGATAGTAAACAATATCCACCACCAACGGTTGATGAATTATCAATTGCAAGATTAATACTACATAGATTAGTTGATTTCCCAGTTAGTATTGATTTATTAAGAAAAACCAAAATTCATAAAGTATTAAAATGTATAATTAGAGATGAAGATTTAAAATATTCAGATAGTTTTAAATTACATGAAAAATGTGAAGAATTGTTAAGTAAATGGAATTCACTAGTTGAAGCATTAAAATTGGAAAAATCAGTTAAATCTATGAATTCAAATGATATCAGTATTAATTCGATTAATAACAAAGAAGAAGAAGATAATAAACAAAATAATACAAGTACGAATTTGAAATTAAATGAATTTAATGAAAATTTAGTAAATGAATTGAAGAATAATAATGATAATAATGATAATAATAAATTAGGTAGTCAACCGCCTGATGAATCAGAAATTTCAGGAATTGAAAATAGTGAAATAAATTTAAATCAAGATTCGATAAAAATTAAAAATTCAAATGGTAATGGACATTCAAATCCAGTTCAAAGCACCACTTCCAATTCAAATTCAAACTCAAATTCAAATCCTGAGTCTTTACATAAACAAGATGTGCCAGTTGCTGCATCAGTTGAAGGTTAAAAGAAATCCCAAAAACTTCAATTCTCCAAACATACCCAAATCAACTTGAATCAAAATCACAGTTCAAAACAATTGAAATTTAAATTGATATAAAATCAACTTGGTTGACCGTGAGGTCAAATCAAAAACTTATCCAAACTAACATCTAAAATTTGTCAAATCAATATATCTCCCTTACTTTCTTGTATATTTAGAATAATAATTTTTTATTTTTTTTTTTTTTTTTTTTGCAGCAACGGTATTTTTTTATTCTTTTTCCAATAATATTTATGTACTATATAATACCATATAATAATATATTGCAATAATTAAATAAAAATTAGAGATCGAAAAAATAGCAGGTAGTGAACACAATTAGAAGAATGAGAATGTGATACCCGAGAGTAGACAGTAATTGGTAGACAGCAATTAGTAGAGAGAAGTTAAAAGATAGAAATTTGTGGACAGTGATTAGTATCCAGTAATAGATTGTTTAATAGACACAGTGATATAGTAGTATTCGGTACAAGTATACATCATTCATAAATACACTAAGACATAGTCAATAGAAATAATAATGATACAAGATTGGTTGGTATGAAGTAATCAAAAGACGGTAAATTCATGATTGGCTGTATCATACAAAGCAAATATTCATTTGGGTTAACGACATGGCTGCATTGTTAGCTGTTTCTGTGTTGTGGTGTACGGAAACGAGTGAGCGTATAGCACCACACCCATATGCAGAAAAATTACATGTATTCAATACTCCAATTGCAAACCGGGTAACCTTGATTATGTTTCAATTTGCCTTCTGTTTTCGGGCCTGAGTGGGCATCTCCTATGCTAGGGTTTACGCCTACGATCGTACTGGCTTTTACGCGTGGCGTTTACTGGCGCCTGCACACAACCACACAACCAAACAGACAAAAGTGCATGTTGCGACCCCGGTGTTTGCAGGTTGGCGCTATTTGTGCTATTCGCAGTGGAAAAAAAAGAAAAACCAGAGAGAAAAAGACAACAAAAAACACAGCGCAAAAATCCCACACTGAAAAAAAAAAGAGAAGAGAAAAATCAATTGAGTCTCAGAGGAAAAAAAAAAAATATATATTTCTGATTTTTTCTGAAAATCTTCTGGTTGTTTCATTACATACTCCCAAGTAAATTTATTCTAATAATCAATACAAAATGGCTGAAGAAGATGTATGTAACTAATCTGCCCCTCCTCTAACTTCGACGAAGTTTGTCTTAAATTTGATTGATGGTGGAAACGGATTTTATACTGGAAATGGAAATTGGAAATTGGGTGAAATGTTGGATGCTCAAAATTGTCGACGACGACGACGACAGACAGTATTAAATCAAGATGATTGGGTTTTCTTCGTTATCTTTCTGATACTTTCTATTCCACTCCTCTTTCCCCAGTCATAGTCTCTGCTACACCCAATACGATCATTATTGTTATCTTTGATATGATTGTTATCGATGATTATAAGATGTTAGTCATTTCATTTCAACTTTTTTTTTTTTTTTTTTTTTTGGTTTTGACTGACTGAGATGATCCAATATAATTCAAAAGAAGTTCCGTCAATACATTGACGAAGACAATATCACTCTCATGTTCCTTTACTTTCCATTCATCATCAATCATATTTATTTTCAAAACTTAAAATTTAATACTAACTTTTCATTTATATAGCATGTTTTTGAAACCGCCGATGCTGGTGCCGCTTTAACTTTCCCAATGCAATGTTCTGCTTTAAGAAAGAATGGTCACGTTTGTATTAAATCAAGACCATGTAAAATTGTTGATATGTCAACTTCTAAAACTGGTAAGCATGGTCATGCTAAAGTTCATTTAGTTGCCATTGATATTTTCACCGGTAAAAAATTAGAAGATTTATCTCCATCTACCCATAATATGGAAGTTCCAAATGTTAGAAGACAAGAATTCCAATTATTAGATATTGATGATGGTTTCTTATCTTTAATGACTGCTGAAGGTGACACTAAAGATGATGTCAAAGTCCCAGAAGGTGAATTAGGTGACGGTATCACTTCCGGATTCGATGAAGGTAAAGATTTATTAGTTACTATCATTTCCGCTATGGGTGAAGAAGCTGCTATCTCTTTCAAAGAAGCTCCAAAATAAGTTAATCAATTATAGTTATATTATTATTATTATCATTATTATTATTATTCTCGTATTTTTAAATTTATATATTTAATTATATAAATTTTTAAATATATATATATATATAAATCTTTTTTTATATCAAAGTTTTTATAAATATATTTCTATGTATTTTTAAATACATGGTCTTTAATATAATAGTTTATCATCTTACGATAAACATAATAAACTAGATATTCGTAGAGCACTTACAATCTATAGTTGCAAATCATAATTACAATATAGTTACAATGCATTTACAACATAGTAAACTTAAATATCAAAGTACGACGATTATAGTAGATCGTCTTAAAATTAAACTCAAATTTGTGTATTATGTCAGTCAAAAATTGTTTAGCCTCACCTCATTTTCTCCTCCCCCGCCTTTTTCTGCACTTTTTTCTCTAGTAGAGTGGGAGGAATTACGCCCGTTACAATATTATTATTGGAGATCACATTAAAACAACGTGCCCGAAGAAATATGACAAGTAGATCATCGATTTAAACATTTACGAATTCAAGTTTACGTGAAATAAATCGGTTGCTTTATCTGAAAGTTAGCAGATAAAATCCAGTTATTTTTTATTCGGATTCGGATTTGCATTGTTGGCCGGGCTTAACCCTGTAAAACTCACCATAATAAGTAATACGAGTTTAAATTATTCCCATTAAATCCTCATTGATGATCAGATTATCAATATACTACTGCTTATATTTTGTTTCTTCTTTCTTTTGCTATATATTCCATAATATCCTGGTCTACTTCTTCATTTTAGGTTGCTCACATTATTTTCTACATTCTGATCTTATCTAGAGAAATGGTTAGAATAAGGGATTTAAATAGTGTACCTGCTGATTCGTCAGCAGGTTTAATTTTGAAGACTACCTCTGCAGCAGCATCAAGAACATCTACAGCACTGTCAGTATCAAGAACTTTATTTGCGTCAGCATCAAGTTACTTGTTAAAAACTTCATCAGCAGGAGCTTCAAGAACTCACACAGCAGCCAAATCAAATACTTATACAGGAGGAAAGTCAAATACTTACTTAGTAGTAAGGTCAGGTTCAGAGGTAGTATCAACAACTTCCTCCGCCTCAAGCGACGATGATTCAAGTTTTAATAGTAATACTTCCTTTGTGGGTAATACATCATCAACCGTACTTTTCTTTATTGCTTTAACTGTTGGTGTACTTATTGCATTTTTATTCATTTTCTTTACTGCTAGATACTTTGTTAGGTCAAAATATGGTTTACATGTTTATCCATTATCCAGTAGAAATATAATGACTGGATCAACTGATAATTTTCCAAATAATCCTATGGGAATTGGGATGGGATTAAATAGTATTAATCCTTTAAATAATCATAATGGTCTTATCAATAGGCAACAACGTGAACGTGAATTACAAGAACAAATTGATTATATAAGAAACAATAATTTTATAAGAGGCGAAATTTTACAAAGAAGAATTGATAATGGTAGAAGTAGAAACAGGAGAAGAAGAAGAAGAAGAAGAGGTGGTAGATATTCAAGAATGAAAAAGTTAACTGAACAAGAGGTTGAAATTTTATTTCCCAAAAAATCTTATCATGATTGGCTTAACGGTGGTAGAGAACGTGATAATGATATCAGAGATGGTGTATTACAGGAAGATCATAATCTATATAAAGTGACTCAAGCTGAAAGAGATAATAATGAACAACAACTTTCAGGTAATAAAAATGAAACTACAGATAAAATTAAAGTTAATGATTATCAAAGTGATAGATTATCAAGATTATCCACCAATGTTAATGATGATATTGAATTAAATGATTTAGGTATAGTTGAACATGATGATTCAACCATATCAAAAAAATTAGATACTAAAATTACTTCAACACCAATTGAACCAGAATTCACAAAATCAACCATCAATAATGATAATGAAAAACATCAACATACTGAAGAACATGAACTACAATTCACTTCAGGTACTTGTTCAATTTGTCTAGAAACTTTGGAAGAATCTGATAAAGTAAGAGGTTTGCTTTGTGGTCATGTATTTCATTCAGATTGTCTTGATCCTTGGTTAATTAAAAGAAGAGCATGTTGTCCGTTATGTAAACGTGATTACTTCTATCAAGAAGAAAATAACGGCAATGAAAGTAACAGCGAAAGTAACAATAATGAAAATGACAATACCAATGAAACTACACAAGATGATACAAACGATAATGATTCAATTGATGATGGTATCTATGATGCATTTAGAGATGATCCAACCTTGAGAATCATTTTACAAGAATTAGTACCTGCTTCAGAAAGAGTAAGAATAATTTTAAGTGATGATACGCTTCGTCAATATAATTTCGAAAATAGAGCTAATGAAATTGCAAAGGAAAAACTTGGGTCGTTTTTCAAAAGATTTTGGTGGAGATTAATGGGTATAAAGAAAGAAGATCTATTCAATTGGGCTGTTTTAACTTTATATGCTGAAGAAGCTACTGCTAATAATAATAACAATACAACTGAAACTAATGATAATGAAAATTCTTCAGAAGAAGCGGTTCCAGATGCAATTGAATCATCAAATGACAATACCAATACCAATACAACTACCAATACAAATACCAATGCAAATACAAATACCAATGCAAATACAAATACCAATGCAAATACAAATACAAATACCAATGCAAATACAAATACCAATGCAAACACAAATACCAATGCAAACACAAACCCAAATGAAGTGGTTGACTCACATTCATTGACTGATAATACATCATATAACAATCGTGACATAGTTGAACAAAGAGTTTAACTTTACTGTCTTATATTCAATTCTCGATCTAACTTTTTATTTCGAACTCTCAAACTTATATATTCCTTTCTTGTGTATAAATACGATATAACATTTAATTTCACGACAATCTTAAGCCTTAAATAACATCACCATATGTTATTGAGCCTAATATTAATGTAAATATCGCTATATAAAAACTTAGCCGACATTCATTTCACAGCCGTATCTTGAGCATTCGCTAGCATTACTCACATTTGCAATTTGCAGTAAAATAAAAATATGATGCGCTTGGCGCATTCATAAAATTAAACTAAAAGTTTGAAAATTTTTTATGCCTGCACACATTTCTTTTCCAAAAACATAACGAAAAAAAAAAAAAAAGAATAATTAAAATAATAATAAAAAAAAAAAAAAACGAAGTGAAGGGGATATAATATCAATCATTATACATCATAGATAACACTAGTATTTTTATATAATTATAATAGATAGTATACAAAATGGGTATGTTTTTCTGTCAAAGCTTAGCTAGTAATGAAAATTGATATATAGCTCAAAATTATAAAAGTGAATCACACTAATGATTGAAAAAAAAAAATTTCAAATCATTACATTTAAAATCCTATTTTCCATTACTTAATAATAGCTTACTTATTTGACTGTATAAATTTAAAATTCTAACAAAATGATTAGCACCTCCGAAGAAAACTGTCAAAATGGACTTAGGTTCATTCTTAGCTGATGAATCCATTGGTGGATCATGGGCTGATGAAGATGTTGATATGTCATCAATTGGTATTCCAAAAACTGGATCAACTGGTAACAGTTCATCAACTCCAGCTTATCAAAGAAGAGAAGAATTTCAACAAGGATTTTCTGGTGGTTTTGATGATAGACCAAAAAGAGAAGAATTTCCAGTTCCTGATGCCCCTCCTTATAGAGCAAGAGTTGGTAATTTACCATATGATGTTAATGAAAGTTTATTGAGTAGATATTTCGAAGATAGATTACAAGCACAAGGATGCGTTTCTGATATCAAAGTTCCTGTTGATACCATGAGTGGTAGACCAAAAGGTTTTGCATTTGTTACTTTTACTGAACGTGATATTTTAGAAGAATCATTAAACTTAACTTTAAGTGAATTTAATGGTAGAAAAATCTTCGTTAATGTTGCTGCCCCACAAAAACAAGATGTCTTCGATATGGATTGGAGAGCAAGTGGTAGAGGTATGCAATCATCAAATGGTCGTGGTGATCGTGGTGATCGTGGCGATAGACCAAGAAGAACTGAAGCTGAAATCGATTGGTCTGTCAGAGGAACTGGTTTACCACCAAGAGAAAGAAGTGATAGAGGCGAAGGTAGGGGTGAAGGTAGACCTCCAAGAAGGGAAGAAGCTGACTTAGATTGGGGTGTTGCAAGATCAACAACTACTACTTTACCACCAAGAGAAAGAAGTAATAGAGATGGTGAAAGATCAGAAAAATTCGAAAGAAAACCTAGAAGGGAAGAACCTGATTTAGATTGGGGTGTTGCCAGATCAACAACCACCACTTTACCACCAAGAGAGAGAAGCAATAGAACCGAAAGACCTGATAGACCTGAAGGATCAGATAGTTTCGAAAGAAAACCAAAAAGAGAAGAACCTGATTTAGATTGGGGTGTAGCAAGATCAACAACCGTTGCTTTACCTCCAAAAGAAAAGAAATATGAAAGACCTCAAAGAACTGAAAGACCAAAGAAAGTCGAAGAAGATTTTGATTGGAAAAGAGATCAACCAATAGAAGTTCGTCATAAAAATAAATCAAATCATAATAATAGTAATGCCAAAAGTAAGAATACAAAACCTCAACAAGAAAAAGAAAAAGCCCAAGGTCCTCAAAAATCTGTATTTGATGTTTTAAATATTGAAGGTGAATCAGACGATGAAGAAGAAGAAGTTAAAGAAGATAAAACAGAAACTCAACCTTCAACTCAAACTGGTTTAGAAGAAGCCACCTCGAAATTAAACGTTGAAGATTCTAAAGATGGTGGTGATTGGGAAGTTGTTGGAAAATAAAGGTGATCACCCCTTTCATATTACCATTTTATTAATTAATTAGTCAAAAAATCAAAAATGAAATTTTTGTTCAATCGCTTCGCGTGACATTTTTTGCAACTGAACCTACTAGCATTAATCACATATTATACTATCTTGCTTCCTTTCTTTTTATTCCTTTATTTTAGAGCTTTCTTTTAATTTAATCAAAACTCATTGTATTTTTTTCATTTCAGTTTGGAAATTCAACGCAATCTAAATACATTATCTTTCCCTCAAAAAAGAATTAAACTATTCTATTCGTCTAGTCATTCAACTTTTATTATTTTTTCCCCTCATAATTGCTACATGAAGCCTCTCGAACTACGCTTCAAAAGCACTCAACCTACTTCTAAGTAGTTGTATATTTCCATCACCACAGGTATTCTCTGTGATTAATTATATGTATTGTTAAATAAATGCGAAAATAAAAAAATTGATTTTGTAAAAAAGAAAAATACAATCTTCAACTTGAAAAGTTACGAAGACATTTGCTTTTTTTACCATAAATCTTTAGTTCTTCGAAGGTTATATATGATAAATGTCGCAGGACAACTTAAGATCAGGTCAGCTGCATGAACTATCTCAAGGGATAAATAGCTACTATTTAATTGATACAAACGGTATGCATTCTATAAGAACGAAGTGTCTACAGAGATATGTATATACTAACACGTTATTTAGCCAAGTATGAACTAAGTAAACCATCTCCTCTAGACAACTTGCTATCATTATATGGTCTCGAACCCATAACTCAATCGATAGCAAGAACGAATCCCGATGGTTCTAAAGGTGTTAAATTGAGAAAATCTTATAAGAACCATATTCAAGACTTACCAGGAAAACATCAAATACCTCCGCCTAATGAATTTCCAATGGCATTGCTAGACCCAAATGTGGCACAGGCTCCAGACATAATAAAGGAAATTGATCCTGCATTACTAAGTCAAGCTTTGAAGTTCGATAAAACATCTATCAATGGTATCCCTGGATTTAGTACCGCGGATTTAGCAATTAATGATCAACAGACATTGATGAGAGGTGATGATATGAGTGAAAATGATGATTATAATGGAAATAAAAAGAATAAAAGAAAGAAGAAGCTTCAAACTAATGGCCATGATATCAAAAGACAACATATATAATTGTTCCTATCAAAACTTCCCCTTTCTCACGACCTAATGACTCTCATAAAGCAAAATATTACAACTTCTATAAAGTTAATATACATTTATTGTTATATAATACAAATTACTTTAAAATTATTAATAATACAAATTTGTTCTTTACATAAAATGTTTTAAGCTAGAACTTAAGAAATAAAATTTTTTGAGAATAAGTTGAATCACGTTAGTGATTGTATCGTCTTTTGTGAGTGTAACGTCAGCCCATCATCAGCAAGTTCAGAAACTTTTGTAAATCTAACATACCTCTTGAGCGGTTTTAAAGGCTTGTTAATGAATTTTTTACCACGTCTTTTTTTGACGGTAAGCTTATTTTTGACCAAACGTCCAGAGTGACTTAACAATGTCCTAATAATAAGCCTCTTCATGAGCAATGTTATTTCTAACATTGACATGATTTGATGTTCTATAACCAACTCAGGTAGTCTTATTTGAAGATTTTGAACATTCAATACTCTCCTGTATCCTTTGGAGCATTTAATCGACAACAGAAGCAAAAAGGGGTGAGCCTTGAAGGATATTATACTCAAATACTTTTTTGATCTTGCAAACATTTCATCGACGTCACTTTCATATGTATGATTTTCACTCAATGACGAGCTCGATTGCAGTCTATTAAGTGATCTCCCTGATGATGATAGTCTATTATGTTTTTTATTTTTACTATGGCCACTTTCGTTTGAGCTAATTTGTTGCTCATCAAATTTCACATTTTTATTGGAGCCTTCTAATTGCTCAACAAAGCCAGAGTCTTCAATATCATAATTTTTGTCTTCTTCATCAGACTCATCTTCTTCATCGGACTCGCTATCTTTAGCGGGAAAATTGAGGATAGGACTGTCAGCAATGGCATCAATTTCTGTACGGAAAATAAAACTCATCAATTTCTCACCAGTTAATTCGTCAAGATTTATATTCAACGGTTCTGAATTAATTTCGAAATTTTCCATTATTTTGATACCACCAATAGACCTATTCATAGTCCAATTCACAGTCATCAAGTTCTTGGCCTTGTCCTGTCTTGTTGGATCATCTAAGGGTTCAAGAAAACCTTGATAATGTGCTTCAGGTAATAGGTTGAATCCTTGCATCATTTCAATATCGACTCTATTTGCATTGGAACCATCCTCTCTGATTGTACTCTTGTAGTTACAATTAGCCATAGCGATATCAACAATTGGCGTCCGGTCATCTTCAAGCATATGTAGAATTATTTGATCTGTTTTGATGAACCATTCAGCTTTTGGTTGGGAATTCGACCCATCTTGATACATATCTCCGGTTAAAATAGACTGCATCATTAGATAAATATCGGTTACAACGTTACCTCTCTCAAGATTCAACATCAAGTAATCATTCAAACTTTCGTTGTCGAGTTTACTTTGCCTGAAACTATAATTATTTGACAATAAATTCATTATTTGATAATACTTATGTAATGATGTTAGCCTTTCGTGTAATGCTCTCAAATCTTGAAAATCGATTGAGAACTTTAATTTTTCCAATTTTTCACTTAGTGACTTACTCATTGGTTCCGAATAAAATAATAAGTTAGTCATCATCAAATACAACGTAAAGTATTGCTTTGAAGTCGACGAGATGATGAAGGCTGGAATGTCAACACGAAGTCTATTCGACGCACCTTCCAACTGAAAATCTTCACTGTCGGGTGACCTTTGATTGGAGTCAAGGTTCATTTCATCAGTTTGACCATTGGTTTCCTCTATCTGAGAGAGTTTCTTGCCTAAAGGTTGGGTTTGGTCGAAAGTTACCATGATTGATGTTTCTTTCACTAATAATTTATCCTTACCAGCCAAAACACCATTTTTGCATATTTCAATACCTAACCATGGTGGCCAATTGGTTTTAGCACCATATGATTCTTTGTTCAACACCATGTTAGCAGCATGTTTAGTATCGTGTTTTTCAATAACGAAAATATTAGCATCTTTTAACAATACACCATATCTCATTTCTAATTGTTTCTCATTAAGAAGCAAATTGTCAGATTTCTTGTCAACAATTGATACAATTTTAGCATTTATTAAAGGTGCAGCAATCAAAACAACGGAATCAGGAGAGTCTTCACTTTGTAACTGAATTTGAGGCGAAATAATTTCGATCATATAGTCTTCACTAAAAGTCTCGGATTCTTTGACACGCCTGATTATTTCGTCAAATTTGTTCAATCTTTGCTCTGCGGTCTCATTACCTGCCAGATCTTGTGTAGGCTTGTTCAGCTTTATTCCCCTCAAGTTTGATCCCATAGATGAAAAATTATCGGAATTCAAATTCATATCATTTTTCATTATTAGTTCCTCGAGAGTGCTAATTGATTCATAGGATAAATATTTCTTGAAATAACTTTTCAATTGAACGAAATGAACATATTTCAAGAGCAAATTTCTATTATGAACATTCCATTTCAAGAACATACTGATTAAAATGAATTTATTATGAAAGTTTTCTTTGACTGCTTGCGATGAGAACCCATCAGAACCTCTAATGAATTTCTGCTTTTTGTTTTTGCAAACTTTAGCTTCTTCTTTCAAAGCGTCTACACGTTCATGTAACAGTTTATTGGAAATACCCTTTTTTCTGTTGATTTTGATTTGCTCTTGTAACTGAATAATTCTGTCTTCGAATAATTCGATTTGTGGGCTAAAAATATCAGTTGACTTCAATAGACAATCATGTATGTTTTCAGACCCTAACTTATTAGTTGGGTCTTCTTTACCCCCCACGCTTGTATCTCTCAAATATGTAAATCTCTTGGAATACAATAATGGTATAATTTTTGCCTCTCTTTTACATTTACTCAACGTTGGTATGAAAGCCTCTTCATAATCTTGAATGTCAAACCATTGTTTGTCATCATCAAAAATCTCATACTTTGATTTCTCCTCATCGAATGTTTTCTTGAGAGAATATATATCCTGTTCGAAAACAGCATATACCATTCTTAAATCAATACCCGAAAGATGAACTTCGCCGATATTGAGATTCATCTTCATTATCTTCTTGTTTCTGGATAGTCCCTCGTGAACTTCGATTCTTGGTTCTTTTCTTTGATGTAAGTCAACGATGAAATCGTCCATTTTAGCTCTGACACCAACACACTCAATATTGTCTTGCTCGGAATCAACGGTTTCATCTCTGTAAAGATGTGATATAAATAGTTTTTTGAATCTGAATTGAAACTTATTAGTAAATAAATGCTGTGAGAATTTCATAGATTGTTTCAACTCTCCGAATAATGGTCCTCTTCTTATTGGTAACATCATATTACCTGAAAATAATTTCCAAGTGGAAAAAAATTGCTTGAAGACACCAGGACTCAAATGAATTGCATTATAACTATTATTTGAATCTGCAGAAAGTGAAATAGACATATGAACGCGGTCACTTCTAAATCCAGCGTATGAATCATGATCCGATTTAGTAAAGTCCGGATTATATAAATCGATTTCGTAATGAGGTTTGCACTTTTCTGTAAGCTCTTGTGGGTTTGTTGAAGATTCTCTTTGCAAAATGAAACCAACTTTGAAGTTTACATTACCATTTAAATTTAGCACTTGCTTTTCAGTCAAGTCATTTACTATATCCTCGATTTTCATCATCTCAGTAGTGGTGTCATCTAAATAGTAAGCAAAGCACGATGTGACGAAAGTTTTGGTATTCGGTAGATACACAAATCTAGAGCTGTCACGAGTCCAAGCTAAAAGTGGCGAAAGAAGGTAATTTGGAATATAAAAGGAAACTTTATCAGATTTTATATTAAAAAACAGTCTCGAGTCATCATTCTCATTAACATTCCACACGACATTATCACTAAAGGCTAAAATAAATCCTGAAGATACATCAAACAAATCATAAGGATCACGAGAACCTTTGAAAGCGATTTCAAGGCCATTATGAGGACCTGTTTCAATTTTGAATTTACCATGCATAATTAATCTCAATTTATCCCAAAATCCTAGTTTCATTGAAGGGTCAACAGGAGGTTTGGAGAATTGATCAAAATTTAACATAATTTGTTGGATACCAAATTGGTATGATTGACCCCAAATAAATCTAGAAGGCAACTTTGATCCGAATTTCACCCCTAAATATGTATACAATTTCACCGTGGATAATGATTTTTCGATAGTCAAAGCATAATGTTTTTCTTGAATATAATCTTTTAGGTTTAAAGCTAATGGGATGTGAAGCTTTCTCAAGTGTTCTAAATCAGTAACCAAAGACTCAGCAATAACCAAATGACCTTCCATTGACAATGCTTTGCTATTGGGGTCTCTTGGTAAATGTAGCAAAGGTAAAGGATAGTCTCTCATGTGCATTCTAAGTTCAACTAGTTGCAATTGGACATAAGTTGGTAACATTAAAGAGTACTTCGTATCCTTTGGGACACCTTGGCCCAAATCATAAAGAAACTGGGGCAAATGCTTCAAATCAAATTTTGTGGTTGATAAGTTTAAGTCAAATTCATCCATGATAATTGATAATAATGGTGCTTGATTCATATAAGCAACAACTCTGTGGTTTTCTTCTTTAGGTAATTTACTCTCAAATCCGAATAAGTACTTCTTGTTTGCAACTATCTCATCATTCAATTTGGCACGATAGGTTTTAACTTTCCTAATCCATTGAGTTGAAATCGTTTTTTGAAAGATAAAATGTTTTTCGAGAAAATCGAAGTCACGACCTTCATTTATTTCGGAAATTGCCCTTGTTTCAAAAAGACTCGTTTGTTCTAATCTCTTTCTTTGCTCGGTTAAACCTAATTGGTAAATCATATTCAATTCAGCTTCAAATGGATCATCTTCCATTGAAAATGCTAATTTTCTAGATCTAATCTTGATGTCGGGAATCTGCAAGGTTTTAGATTCTTTTGGCTTGACAATTCTTGCTTTTGTTCCATGGCCTCCCTTGAAGGCATGTAATAAGTGCTTCATAATTTTGATTGATATCGATAAGTTGTCAAATAATTGATGAACGACAAAACCATGAGGTTGAATTAACCTAATAGATTTGAAGTTCATATCAACTTTCTGAGATTGATTAGGATCATTCAAGACAAGTTTCAAACCATCCATGCAAGCTAACCTACTATAGAATCCTGCGCTATTTGGTGAATCGACAAGAACTCTGAAAAAATCGTTGCTGATACTAACTACCTGTTTCATAACGTCAATGGACAAATCAAATAATTGTAGCTTCATTTTGAAATCATCACTCAAATATAATGTCATGCCTAATTTGTTTATTTTCAATGAACTATGTAAATAATCCTTTAACTTTTTCTGTTTTCCACTTATTTCTAAAGAGTTTCCATTTGAAAATTCTTGCAAGTCTTTCTTGAACTTTGCTTTTATTATTTTTATCGGATTGAATAAAGTTTCATGTAATAGATACATACTGCCAATCAAGGTAACATATTTATATCTATCATAATTTCCAATAATTTCATTAATGACAGTATTAATTTTGAATTTTAGATCAAATTTTTCAATTACTGAACTTACAGTAATATCAACACGCGGAATACTTAGGAAGCGAGAATATTGTTGAGACTCTAAATCTAGCAAGACTGAAACTCCAATGTCATCAATCTTTGTATTGACTGTCCAATACGCATTATTTTCATGATCTTTTGTAGAAGTTAAAGTGTCTGTCGACACTGATGAGGAACGGGGTAAAAAGTCAGTTGATGATGAAGATGGTAAAAATGTAGATGATGGTGACTTTGATTCGTCATTTTTCATTGATATTCTCAAATAATCGAACGTAAATCTGATACATCTCAATTGATGACCGTCACCTATATAATCAGAATCAAATCCCTCACCATTAACTTGAGAGATAAATTCTTTAGGAATCAATACTGACCTTGAACCAACCAAAATTTTTAACTGTGAAATTGTAAAGTTGGTTTCAACCAACCATAACGGTAAAGCTTTAAAAAATTTTGACTCGAGGGAAGACTTCTTGCCCTCGCCACTAGTTGTTCTCAAGTTTATTGATTCACGAGCTGATAGTGAGGGCAGAGAGATAGATTGAATATTTCTTTGCTTTATGATTTCTGACTTGAGGAAGAGATTAATCATTCCTGAATTTATATCACGCTCTACTTTTGTAGTTATATCCATGAGTAATTTATTTGTACCTGTTAAAACATCCAATTGACTTAAATCCAATGTAACCTCATCAACATCTATGAGTGATTTCACTCTCAAATTTTTCAAAATTTCAAGTTGCACATGAACTGATCTTATACTAAAAACTTGTTTTCTAATCAATTCGGATACAAATTTTTCATCGTCAGAGTTGGACTTTTCATGATAAGTTATGGATGGATGTAAAATATGACATTTTGCATCATAATCTCTTGCTTCTGTTGTTAATATATGGAAATTTAAAAGCGAATACGAAAAATTTATGATTTGGATTCTTTTGTTTGTCTTATCATTATTCCGTATAATCAACCTTGGTTGCTCAATGATTAACTTCACATCTAATCTAGGGTAATATTCATTTAAAAGTTTAATGATCTTATTTCTAATTTGAGAAAACTCTGATTCCACTTTTTTCATATCCTTGGGATAATTGGAATTTTGATCATAATCAACTCTTGTGTCATCCAAATCATCCGAGGTTTCACTACCTTGTTCATTATATTCACCAGCCCCTTGATGATGAGACTCGTCTTTTAACGACTCCGCGTTGAAGGAAAACTTTTGCGTGTTATTATGATTGTTGATCAGCTGAAGTTGGTCTAGAACAGATTTATTTCCTTTTTGCAACTCCTTCAATTTGAAGAATTTTTTGATAATTACAAGATTGTATAGTAATGATGATAATTGAATAGTATCAACATCCAAGATTGGACTACTTGCAGATGAAAATAATTCCATTACGCAATTTTTGAATCCATATCCATTTGCCAAGTTATCAAGTATATTTGTTTTGAAAGTAAAACTATAGTTAGGTATATTCAAAACTTCATCTGAATCAACAAAATAAGACTTTCTTCTATTATCATAAACTAGGTTTGAGTAGTCAAGAGTTAATAATTGAATTGAGGCAGTTAAATGAAATGGTTCATCAACTTTTGGATCAAATAAAATTTCAAATCCAGCTGAACCTTCGTATAATTTCGCAAAATTAAGTGAAATTGATTTAAAATGCAATGAAACTGAAGTTTCTGGACGTGATTGTTTAAAATATTGTGTGAATGTCTGATTATCTTCGGTTGTAACAAATGGAATCTCGGTTAAAGAAGTATTTTCAATATGAATTGAAAAATTGGCTAAAGCAGGATATAGCTTGTTATGCAATTTCACAAATTTGTTTATTCGCTTTTGAGTTTTAGCATGCTTTTCATCTTGTTTTACATTTTTGGAATTTGGGTTTGATTTCATGTTTGAAGTTGAATTTGAATTCGAATCTATTCCTGAATCATAAGTATCATTACCACTACTGTTCGAAGAGTATTCGGTATAAGTCAAATCTGAATCAATGATATTCTTTTTTATGAAAGACTTGAATGTATTAAATACTGAGAGTTTCAAATCACCACTATATAAATTAACTTGAATATGTTCCAATTCATTTGATTTTAAGTTGATGGAAAAGTTTAGTTGACATCTAAAAGAAGTTATCAGCATTGGTGGCAATCTTTCTGTACTGGAGTGTTCATGATCTGTTCGAATATTGGTTAATATTAGATTAGAATAAAATTTGACATTATCGACGTGTCTTAAACTATCTCTTGTATTCAAAGTGAATTTACTGTACTCAATTTGAGTAATTGAATTGTTTTTACTCGACAATGAAGTGTTACGGATTTCAATATCAATCTTTGGAATATGTCTTATCAATAATTTTGAAATGGATTTTAATACAACATTAGACGGTAAAACTTTGAGTTTTCCATTATCATTATCATCATGCAAATTAAGATTCTTCTTTTTGTTCTTCTTTTGCTTCTTCTTTTCAGACAACTTGATATGTAAGCCGTCCAATATGACCATTCTGGTGTTACCCCATAGTCTGAGTCGTATAGACTTTAAGCCCAATTGGAATGATCTCGACTTGAAAGAAATGCCATTGAACAGGATCCCATTATTGATTGTTATTGTCTTGAGATGAAACCCTGTTATGAATGATATTATGTACCATATGACATTCCAGGATATTATAAAGGCTAAACTATAGCGTATGACCTGGATCATTGAGCTAGAAAGCATACTTAACAGTATTATATTATGAATACAAAAATCTAGGTATGATTGAATGTAGAATTAGCTGTAAATCTTGAAATAAATATTGGAGCAAGTGATGTGAAAGTTATCGCAATTGTAACAAATGTGAATTGCTTGAATTATTATATATGTATTCGGCTGATGATACGAGATAGCGACTCATCTATTGTCAGTCATCGAGAGATATTCTTTAAAATTGGGGTAGGTTTGGCAGCATATACTAAAAATTAGTCGGGTAATGCTATACCAAGTTCATTGCATTGCTTTATGCAGGCTGAATACACCATATTAAACATGATAAAAAAATGAGTGAAGCATGATTACCATATCGGTATCCAAACAAAACAATATCGAAATCAGTCAGTTTAGCCGAAATGCATCATCACATCACGTGTCTCGAAATGACAAGTTAGGGCTTGGTGCCCTAAACGTCCTCGTGACTGGCTAGTAGTTGTGCGCGCAGTTTTGGCAGGTGCTTTATACAACTAGTATGCCATTTTTGGTACTGAGGTCTGGGTGTGTGCGTGCACCAATAGCATATCTGACTGACTGCATGTAGTGTGGAGACCTGCAGACAATGAGTGATGTGAATTAACTATGGCAAAGCGACAATCCCAGTCTTGCGTGTTTGAGATATCCAATTCTCACCTAAGTCTCTCCAGTGCAAGGAAGGAAAAAACTTTTGGTGAAAATTTTTAAAACTAGTTAAATTTACTGTTACTCTTTAATCTTCTTATTATAGTACCTTTTAAACTACATCTTCAAAAGTATGTTTAGCCCTTAGATTACATGATGATTGTTATAGTTGATGTGAATGTGAACACAGTAAAGAGCCAAGCTCATATACATAGCCAATGAATTACTCAAATGTCCATAATTTTAAAGTAACGATGAAAGAAATATAATGACTATACGAACAAGTGAATGATATATTGAACATATATAGAATACAAATGAAAGATACAAAACTGTTAGAAATGAATAGATCATGGTATCTTAATCAGTCAATTTGATGTGAATGATATGAATCTACTTTCGATTCCAAATCAGACAATACCAATCAAGAATTCTATAGTACAAATCAACTTAGTATTTAATGTCATAGTCTTCAGTTTAATCGTAATATGAAAGTATTTACTTTGTTTACAATCTAAAACATTGTTTCATGGTAAAGGTTGAAATAAAAAAAAATAATGATGAGATGAGCTCAAGCCTTATGGTAACCATCTAATACTTGATTCCTTAACGAAATGATGCTTCACATACACATAATGACAATCAAATAATTATCATGAATTATCTTGCATTCAAAAATATATACTAACAAATTACTTATAGTGGCTGCTTCAATCCCACACCCAAAAATTGTTAAGAAGTACACTAAAAAATTCAAAAGACATCACTCTGATAGATACCACCGTGTTGCTGAAAACTGGAGAAAGCAAAAAGGTATTGATTCATGTGTCAGAAGAAGATTTAGAGGTACCATTCCTCAACCAAACATTGGTTACGGTTCAAACAAAAAAACCAGACATTTAATCCCATCTGGTCACAAAGTTTACAATGTCAGTAACGAAAAAGATTTAGATGTTTTATTATTACACTCTAAAACTTACGCTGCTGAAATTTCTCACAATGTTTCTGCTAGAAACAGAGTTGTTATTGTTGCTAAAGCCAAAAAATTAGGTATTAAAGTCACTAATCCAAAAGGTAGAGTTTCTTTAGAAGCTTAAATAATTTAAGAAATTTAATAAATTACTACATATATTTAATCTTGAAGCGTTACCCTTGTATGTTTTCTCTTCTGTGCTTTTCTTTGCTGAATTATAGACATTGTAATGACAACGTTTTCATTTTATAAGATTTATTTTTGGGTTTCTATTTTAGCTAATATCTCTCACTACAAAAACAAAAAATGTACATTTACACCGTATCTTATTGATTTCGTAGATCATACTTTACATTTGACATTTTAAAACCTTTGACTTGTATACAAAAGTTGAAACTTTGTGTTTCACAGTCAAAGGAAAGAGAACTAAGAATAGGCGAAAAAAAATTTAATTAAACATTTACTAATATACAGAATAAGTATATAATATATCAACTATGCCCGTATTTTGATAATGACCCACCTACTGCAACGTTACTCACTTCTAAATGATGGTGTTTCTTGATTTTATATCCTAATTCACAAACATTGTTTGAATCTAATTGAATCATTGAATTTGATCTTAATGGTAATTTTTCCAATAATTTTGATGCACGATAATATGCAAGTTCTTTTTCTTCTCTTTCCACTAATGCATTTTTATGACAATTGCAATCACAATTATCTCCTTCATTTTCATTGTTTTCATTCTTTTTATTTGCATCCTCGTAGACTGACTCTGAGTCAAATTCAGATTCTGAATCATCTTTATCAGCTGATGATTGAACAACTTCGTTGGCCTTTGATTTAGATGGAGCAATCATTTCGAGCGCAGAATTTGAATGTTCTCTGTTTCCTAAATGATTAACTTGATGAATTTCAACTTCATCCTCTTTTACTGCAGGTAAACTAGAAGTATCATTCCCGCTTTCTTCATTAGCTGCATGATCATTAAAGTCTAACATTGATTTAACTTTCGGTGGAGGAGATGAGTTATTACTTGATCTATCGGGACTTGCCACATTAGATTTATTGATATTACTTTCACATGAACAATTACAACTTGGAAGTTGATGATTTTGATATTCATTTTTACGTACTTTAAGTGGAGTGGTAGATAATGATGAATTTGATTTAATTGATTGATTATCTTTTTTATTATCTGAATTTATATTTGAATCTCCATCCTCGTGAGATAAATTCAACATACTTCTAAAAGGTGTATGTAAGTTTTCGTCATCAAGATTACTACTTGTATGTTTCCTTGAAGGTGGTCTTGTATTTTGACGAGACAGATTATTTGAGTCATGACGTACAATTGGATCAACGGTTTGATCTTCATGTTCATAAAGACACATTTCCAAATGTATAAACCAAGGATCATTGAATAAGTGTGACATGTCATAACGAGAATCAGGTGAAGGATCACATAATTTCCAAGCAACCCTTGCTGCTCCACTTGATTGAAATTGTGAAGCCCATTTAAATTCACTTCCTGGTCCCTTTGAATAATTATCATTATGTTTAAAACCTGGAGTGTCACTTATAAAACGATCACGATTAAATTTATAATCTCTATAACTATGATCACTTACTAAAGCAGTTTGAAATGGTGTACCACAATAAACAATACAAAATAAAAGCATACCTAATCCCCAATAATCCATTTTAAATGGATCATAAGCCCATTGTTTCATTTCTGAAGAACTTAATTCCCTTAATTTCATAACTTCTGGAGGTGAATAAGGTGGTGAACCAACATAAGCAGTTGATAATTTCTTTTCACTTTCATAATTACCTGGTTCTTCATGTCCGTAATCACTTACACCGAAATCACAAAGTTTTGCAATTCCATTCCCATCAATTAAAATATTTTCTGGTTTTAAATCTTTATGAACAATATCATTATCATGTAAAAATTTTAATCCATATGATATTTGTTTGAAAATACAATATCTTTCACTTAATGAACTTCTTTTCCAACCTGGTTTAATTATAGTATCAAATAAATCACCACCTTCACAAAATTCAAGAACAATCCCCCATCCTCGAGTAAGATTTGCTTGTGATTGAATTCTTAATATAGCAATTGTATCAACCACATGTCTACTTAAACCTCCTCTTTTAGAAATAACGTATTCCTTTGTTGCTCTTTTATAAAACTCTTCATCAGTTTCTTTATGTAATAAAGTAAATTTTTTTAATGCATAACATTGTTTCTTATGATTAATTGCATTAATAATTCTAACATCTGATGATCCACCATCACCTAATTTTTTAGTACTTACATCAATTTCAAAATCTTCTAATAAATTTATATGTTCTTGTCTTAAATAATCAGGTAAATATTCATTTGGGTCATGAACTGGATTATTTAAAATTCTACTACCTTCAGGTCCACCATTTAAATAAAATGATGCATTTTTTGGTAAATCAGTTGATGGTGATTTATTTAAACCAAATGGATTATACTTGATTTTTTCATGATGATTATTGGTTGGGTAATTAGTTGTTTGACCACTTGATGCATTTGGATGTCTAAGACCTCCAGGACCTGCTGCTGCTTTATTGGCTGCATTTTTATTATTCATTTTTTGTAAATGAGCCATTGTTTCAGCCTTTGATAATTTTTTATATTTATCATCATTTTCATTTGCATTATTTGATCTTGGTAAACCATTTGAGTTATGCCTTCTGAGGGAAAGAATCGATGGAGTTCTCGAAATTTTTTGAGATGATACACTTTCATTATCATGATTGGTTGAATTGTTACTGACATGAGTTTCGGAACTGTTGTTATGATGAAATATCTTAGATAAATTCATGTGAGAATTATTGGATGAGCTGTTTTCATTCTCGGTTGCATTGGATTGATGGTTATCTTTCTTGAAAATATTTTTAATATGATGATGGTGATGATGATGTTGTCCCGTTGATGGAACTTTATTGTTATTATCAATGATTGCCATCTTTATGTGATTATTCTATTATCGATTGAGTGAAATAAATATAGTATGATATGAGTGATTTCGAGCTTTTATGTATAAATATGTTCAACTCGGATTTAATCTAGATCAAGGAAATAAATAAACAACTTGTATCAGGTTATAAATCACGAATAGACGTACTTGGACAAACAATTATTCAAAATTATAGGCTTTATAAGCAATTTAACGAATAAAATATGATGAATACCTAAAATCTAACTTTTGCTATAAAACAAATTTTGGTTGTAGCCGATGATTATTAGTCTGGACTGGAGATAACTGAGGAGTATACGGATTTAAAACGGATCACTTCTTCTCATAGATTAATTAGCAAAATGAATTGGTATCAGACGTAAGTAAATATATGCTAGATGATGTGAGATAACAAAGATTCTTGAAGCGATACGTAACGTAGCTTTCAATATGGCAAAATTAATCTTTCAATTAAATCCAAAAAATAAGTTTGCTTCAATGCAGACTAAGGTTCTTTGAGTATGAATCGGGTAAGATCGAAACCAAGTTAAGAAGGGGAGTATGTAGTAATTATTTATTGAAAGACAATTAAAGATAACTGATATTGTAAATTCAAGTTTTTTAATATTGCAAGGGAAAATCAAAGAGTTATATTAGTTTTCGATTGTCAAATTGAGTGCACAGAGACGGGCCGAGTGATTTATATTAGTGCAATAAATTAAAGTGATGATAATGACAGATTGAGAAACGATGTCACGGCTAACCTGTTTGCTCGATTGAAAGCTTATTCTTTTCAGTTGACCTGTCGAATATAATACAATACTGATGATAATATCGATAAGATGCCAAAAATCAGCAAAGTAGTTGAAGTAGACACTATAATTAGTTGAATTAGGCGTGATAATAAAATAATACAATATTAAGTGCAGGGAACAGTATAACCCCTGCGGATAATCAATTCGATTCAATTCAATAAGTGTTTAATGAATAAACGGCACTTGATTACAGTAGCCACGAGTGAAGTAGGATTTGAGGTGTAGCTTATTAGTCAACCTGAAATTGGAATTGAAATTGAAATAGCGATGGTGACAACTCTTATAATAAGCTAAATCACAATGCCTACACATTTTAGCGGGTGGGAGGGGCTAAACAAAGGGAAACTTTAATTGCCTTTTGTTGGGGGTTGGTTGAAGCAAAGACACAATAATCTTAGATTGATTCAGTATAAACGACCTTTAACATACCATTGAGGTGGGTGTATATAACCATTCGTAATACATTTGTCAAGACGAAGACTCTTTAACTACATCCTTCATTCATTTTCGTTTTCTTTTTCTTTTTTGTTGTTCTTACTTATATCAAGATAATTGATGCATGGTTGGCGTATAAATTGAGGCAAAAGCTTGAGATTGTCCCCTTTTTACACGATTTTGGTCAAGTCTTGGCTTTCCCCAATGGCTTAATTGGTTTGTCTGTGGGGTACCAGCAAATATTTTCAGTTGGTCTTTTTAGGTCGAAAGTATATATAATAATTTTAATAGTTAGATCATCATAGATCATCATAGATCATCATAGTATATGAATGATATAATACAACCATTTCGCTTATCTTACTGCTATTGTTTTTAAGCTTTCATGTTCACCGTAGTAAAGGGTTCACCAGAAGAAGTCATAGAACCCCGTGACAATTCCGCTCACTCAATGCGTAACACTACTCTGTAACCCACAACAGGTGAAGAAACGCATACATTGTGAAAGAAGATTATACGATTTTACAAGATTATGTATAGCCTTTTCATTATTATAATTATTATCATTATATACAGCGTTGGATTTATATGGGTGGTCTGTGGATAACCTTACATATTATTAGTAGTAGTAGTAAGGGTGTAAAGTAAGTACACATAAAAGACGAATAGATGAGGTTCTTTAAAACTAACCAGAATCTACGACGGACTAAGGTCAAAAATAGTGCGAGATAAAATCTAAGTTTACTACGAATATTAATCTAATTTTACTGCGAACCACAATTCAAATTTGTCACCAGCCTAGATTCAGTTCATTGCTAGCCTGAATTCAAAATTTGTACCAGTCAATACTAAATTTGGTGCGAACTCAGTCTTTCATGGAGAAATTCAGTCTAATTAGCCATAACGCAATTTTTGAAAGGGCTAAATTGCCGTACAGGTCAATATATGACTGAGCGACATTATTTGAAAATCACCAGCGACATTATCATTATCCTACCGGAAGTCTCACTTCTTCCGAGGGGTGCACTCTTTTTTGTTATTGGGTTGTGATGAAATTAGTTTGACTGCCACTAATTTTGCATCTGATCTAGCTTATATTATTGTCTTGATATTCTATGTGCACACGTTGGTTTGGTCACTAGTTCTTTATATTGGTTTGTAACTATATGGTTTGTTAATTTAATGTTTTTTTGAATTTATACCTCGTATAATGTAATCGCTAATGTCATATATAATGTCAATAAAAATACAAGATTTTATTCAATGATTTTGGTATTAAGATTAAATTAAAATATATAAGATTGCGATTGAGTTATAATACAACAAGAAAGAAATTTAGATTAAGGCAAAAAAAAGGGGGAGATTAAAGAGTTTGTAAATGTTTTTTTTTTTATTTGTAGCAAATTTGTAAAAAGATAAGAATTGGGTAATTGAAATGGGGTGGGAAATGTTAGAAGCTTTCTTCATATTATTTAGACAGATTCGTCATCAGAAACCTTGTGATTTCTTTTAATTTTGAAAAATCTGATACCACCACTACCAGGTTCTTCGCCACCATCTTTTTCTGCAATTGGTGCAGTTCTGGTAAATGAAGATTCATCTCCAACTGGACCATTACCATCTACACCATGGTCATAACCTGCTTCACCGTCTTTGTTTGCGTTGACTCTGTCCATATGTTTTTTATAAGAAGTTGAAATATTTGCAAAACAAGTGTTAAAGAAAATAATGATTAAACAAGCAACAGCAGCCCATGTAATAGCTAATAATTTAACACCAAGATGAGCTTTAATATTATTATCATTAAAAGCTTGTTTTGCTAATACAACAGCTGCAGTTTGCATAGCTGCAGTACCAGCAATGAAAAATAAACCAAATGAAACAAATGCAATTACAACACGATCAATAATGGTAAAACAAAATCCTAACACATCAATTATAAGTGCAACACCGGTAAAACAAAGAGCAACAATGGTGAAAGCAAATGAAAATCTGGTTAAATAATAGAAAGTATCTCTATTATCAATAAATTTTTGAGGAATACCTTTCTTGGTACTAAAATTATCAACTGGAGAAATTGGGTAAGCAGGACCTAAGGTACATTTTGAAAAATCATCTTTTTCACAAACCCCCCAGAAGGTCCAAGCTCCATTGGATGGTGCACCTTTTATATCTGAAGTATCAGCATAAAGCCAATAAAATTTATTCAATGGGAAATGTTTTGATGAACCAGATAATACCATTAATATTAAAAGGAGGGTTGCCCCAGCTAAAAAGAATAGATTAAGGATGGTACTAACGAGCTTCATGATGCAATTGATTCGAATTTAGGAATTCAATAGGAATTAATATAAATTATAGATTGACAAGTATTAATTGGAACGAGTGAAAGATGAAAATGTATGTAATTGAGTTAATAAAAAAAAAAAAATTCAATAATATTCAATTCAAAGGGATTAGTGATTAATTATTATTTATTATTTTTTGTTTATTTTTTTGCTATAAATTAAGGGTATTAGACGATATTAATGAACTAACGAAACACACACACTCGCAAAAAAAAAAGTATATAAAGGAAGGAGAAATCTAATTTAGAAAGAGAAAAGAATGTTAAAACGTTTAAACAAGAAGGAAATGGGTAATTTAAATAAACTTAGAAGTTTATGTAGTTGTAAACTGGGGGCACGATGATGGGCTGAAAAAGTGAATGACAGTTCATCGGGAGTTATAAGCATATCAATTTCAATTTACTATTATAACATAAAACAAAACAATCAGTTGAAATGAAATTACCATTAATTTACCTTTTTCGAACTGGTTTAGTTTAGCTGCTTTCGCTGTTTTAGTCATGTTTATAAATAGACAACCTGCACACGGCACAGTGCTGTTGCCGCTTTAGGTAAGTTGTGTGTGGTGTGCGGGTGTTTTGCTGTGAATGGAAGGGCATATGATGGTTTCTTTGGTACATGGGATACGTAAAAGGGTTTAAGTGAGTGTACCCGTTCATAACTATTGTTTGAATTTTTCACATATTATTATTAGATACATTACGTATGACTGACCAAAACATGGCAAGCCGTTCTATACATTAATTATTCTACTGCATCATCATCATAGCCGTATTTGGAACACCATCCATACCATGTTCTCTTTAGGCATTTCTTAGGTACATCACTAGGAGTCGAGGTGGATGTTGTACTCAGTGTAGATGAGGTGATAGAGCTGGTTTTGGTGGTTTCATTTGGTTTCGATAATGATATCCCATTACTTTCGTTATTATTTGAACTACTTGATCTCGAGGAAGTTGGTCTAGGCTTTGGTTTTGGTTTAGGTTTTGGTTTTAATGGATTTGGTAATGGACTTGGATCCTCTTCATCATCGTCATGACTAACATATCTCCAGTTGAAACAATCTCTACATGGTGGTTGCTCAACACATGGTGCAGTTTCATTGTATGCTAGAATGATTTGATCAATTACCGTGTGAATTCTATGATTCAATAAACTGACTGACCATCCTTTATCTGTAACAACATCATAAACACAGACTTTCCCTGTATGACATGCAGTTTCCATAGCGTATCCTGCCACATGACAACTTGAAGATGCTCCATTACAGACTCCCATATATATTGGATCAGCTGTATTACCAAAATGCCATATGTTTTCCATGTGTTTGGGAATACCAGGTGGTTGTGGTAAATGTAATCTCTTTGTAGCCAACAATTCTCCTGGTGCTTCAAATGCAACAGCTGGTAAACCATACGTTCTACCTAATAATGATGCAAGTGATCCTCCTAAAGAATGACCCGTTACCCAGATTTCCGTATCTTTAGTTGAATAAATCAGAGTAACATTTCTGTATAATTCTAAAACTGCTTGATAATACCTATCCTTTCTCATTAATTCTTTCTCTAAACAATCTTGATTACATGTATATGTCTTTTCATAACAATCACAAACTGTCGTCCACATATAACCAACTCTTGCACAACAACATGAAAATAATAAATTATCGTTGATTTTATCATTATTACCTGTTTCATCACTACCTCCACCGGGTAATCCTGCTCCTGAAGTTCCCTTTATACCTATGACAACTGTTTTGGAATCATTGCTGACAAATATATGACCTCTCAAACCAACATCTTCCCATCCAAAATTTAATTCTTCATTAGTTTCATCTGGTTGCCATGGTTCACCAACATCAATCCAGTCCAGTTTTTTCTTCTCATCATCATTAGTTGGAAATCTAACATATGCATTTGATGAAATGGTAGCTAACGATATTATAGTATCACGATCTGCAACGTCAGGTATACTCAATTCTTCTTCTTCCCACTCTAAATTGATTTTGCTTAATTTTTGAGGATTTCCTTTGACTTCCAATGCATACGATAAATATGAATCTAGGAATTCATGATCATGACGTTCTTTCAATCTCATTGCTTTACCACTTTCATGGTGCTTTTTGATGGGTAGTTTGATTGTCCATGGATTCTTATCATTATGAATTTGAGGCCAATCTGCTTGATTATATATATCCTCAACATTTTGATCATCAATGATTTGTTCATCATGTTTCATATTCATCATTGGTTTATCCAATTCGTGCTTTGCGATATATTCCGGTGTTATGTCTAACCGACGATGAATCTTGTAGTTTTTGGGACCTGCGCCATGATGAAATATATGCTTTAATTGAAAGTCTTGATTGAGTTTATTTTCATCAAATTGTTTTCCTTGAGATGATGGTTCTTCAGTATATGACTCGCCTCCATCCAGTGTACCTCCTACTGGAACCTGCCAGAAAAGGGATGATGCATTAACTTTTATTTTATCTACTGAAATTGATATGTTCCATGATTTGATAATTAAAAGCGTAAGTAATATGCCTGTAGTGATTACAAATATGTTCTTCAAAGAAGAGCGTTTCTTATGGTCAGTCTTCTTTTTCTTGTCATTTTTTTCGTCCAAGTGATAATTCAGCTGATCTTTGTCATGAAGTGGTATGTAATCATGGGTGTTTGCCATGATTCTAGTGCAAATGTAATTCAAATACGAATGTGATTATATGGATGTTTTCTTATTTGTGTTGGGGTGATCGGAAGAAAAGTCAGGTGGCGTTAATCTAATTTGAAGTTGCAGTGATGTGGGGGTACTAAGATCACTACACTATGCGTTGTTACAAGTTTCAAAAGAGTAAGCTTGTCAAGTATTTATAGGTAAGATGTGTGATTTCTAGATAAGATCAGAGGCAAGAAATCTCAACCTTTACTTACAGAGATAAGAATCACGATTTCATTTGGTTGGGGTTTTTTCTATTGTGTCATACAAAAGACTGCTTAACTTTACTTTACAAAACTTGGTGTACGGGTGGTGTTTATATTGTTTGATTCATAGTGTCTAGGTATTTCACTTGTTGAAGGAGTGATTGTGTATCTTGCTGATAATCTTCTAACAATGTATGTCTCAGCGTGATGATCTTGATGTCTTTCACTAATTTGATGTCATTTGGAGCTTGGCCTGTTTTGGTCAGTTCTTGTTGCAAACTGTGAATTAATATTTTATTTAATTTGACAATAGCACTTGCTAGTACTTCAGGTGTCAATTCTTTTCCGTTATCATAAAAGGTATTAGTAAGAATTGCTGTGAACACATCTCCACATCCGTTGAAGCTACAGTTGATTTGATTCAATGGTAATGAAAAGATTCTTTTGTTCCTATTCGAATTAGAATAGCCAATTGTAAACATTTTGTCATCGATAACGACAGAAGATAAAACCACATACGGTATTTTGAACTTATTATAAAAAGAGTCAAAAGCACTTTCAACACTGCTCCAATCCTTTATTGTAGTGCCACTTAGTAACTCAAATTCAAATTGATTGGGCGTAGTTAAGGTAATATGACCAGTACTTAATATTTGTTTATAGATAGGCACAACCTTTTCCAGTACGTATAGCTTCCCATTATCACCTAACACGGGATCGACTACCCACACTGGCTTTTTGTTAGCTGAAGCTTTGAATATTGGCATTATCTCATCATAAACCACCTGTAGTATTTCTTCGTTGGGGCTATATCCTGTGAGAATTATTTCATATTCATTATTGAAGTCGATGATATTTTTCAAGCCTGTGAATAGATCTTTCACCAACGATGACGAGCTTGGTTGGCCTTTGAATTTCAAGTACCCAGGATGATTGGAGTAGTTGGTAGTGTTAATACAGTCAACATCCCATCCGTTGAACTGCAATGGGAATACCATGGCTCTATTTCCCACATATCCATGGGCTACATGTGACAGTACTGCTAGTAGTGACTTAGACATTTGTCTTGAGATGAACTTGTCTTTCTTATTTCTCACTATACTGCTAGAGTCGTTCAAATCTGTCCATGGATATAGTATAATTATTATATAGATTTCTAATTCCGCTTGATCTGATGATAATTTGACTCATTATCATTCACTTAAGCGCTTGTCAAATATTTGTGCGGCACGCATCACAAAATAGAAAATAAACAAAGATCTAAAATGTGAACACCTAAACAAATCTCATTTTGAATAATTTACAAATGATTTTAGGCTTTTAATTAAAGCGCCATTATCTAATAAACCAATACTCCAAATTTCAATTAGATATTTCAAGTATGTCTCTCAAAGACTCTGCTTCAATTGATATAGGGTATCCTATCTATGGCTCGAAGTTCATAAATAATAAAACCCTTTTGACAATTGGAGGTGGTGGTGAAGGTAAGAATGGTATACCAAATAAAATAACTGCAATTAAATGCAGCTTGAAAATATCTGATAAAAACAGAAAACTACAAAGATTCAGAGAGATAGTTTTACCACCTCATGAAGATTCCCCCATGTGTGTGGATGTTTGTAAAATTCCAGATGATGACCAAGACAATGAAGACGCTGGTGGTGGTACCAACTTTTCAGTGTTTGTTGGTTGCAATCAATCAAGTGAATTGATCAAATCGATGGATGTCAATAGAAATTTGAGAAAATACGTTTACACCCATGACCAACATTTGAGGTTTCTCGATGCCGTTCAATTCGATAATGAAATCAGTCCTGAAGATTTTGGTGAATATCCGAAAGTCGTTTCATTGGCTTCAAACAACTCTATTGGTTGTTTAATGACTTCAAAGATTCCCTCATCGATATATGTATTCAATCCTGAAACTTTGGATGTCGTTTTCAAATTTAATCCTGAAAAAGAAGTTGAGATCAAAGATTTTCATTTAAGCCCAATAGATGGAAAAAGTTTATGTTACATAACATCAAGCTCAATTGAAACTGTTTCGACTGTTACGAAGAACCCAATTGCTTCTACGAATTCCAATTCTGCTGTCTCAAAAGCTTTATCAAATTTCATATTATCAAAAATTCGTTTCATCGATGACTCAAACGTTATAGTTACTGGAGCCTCGCGTAGTAAAAATGGAGGTGTCTCGTTGATTCAATATTCATTGACACAACAAAAAATTACTAAAGAAGTTGAAATTTCTAAAAAAATCAAAGGTATTGTAGCAATTGATTATAACTTGCCTCAAGATTTAATAGCCTTGGCTGGGAACGACTTTTCACTTACATTGGTCAGATTATCAGACTTCAAAACCATCAAGACTTTCAAGAACTTACATAAATTCGCGCTTACAACCGTCTCGTTTTGTCCGAATGGAAGTAAATTAGCATCTGGTAGTGCAGCTAATTCATTACATGTCTTAAAAATTCCTCATGGTTTTTCGAAAGGTAAATCCACTATCGGAACCTTGTTTAATTATCTATTCTTTATTTTGGTAGTTGCTGGCTTAGCTATAATATTACAAAAGGGACATGAAAATGGGCAATTGGAACAATTCATAGATTCGTCTATGGAGTATGGGTTGATCTCTTATGACTTCTTGAAAGAAAAATCAGTAATTACCTACGAAATTTTGAAAGATAAATATTACGGTGAAAATATCGATGGTGATGATATAACGAAAAGCTACTTCAAAATGGATTCTTGGGATGACTCAAAGTTCGATAAGACCTCTTTTTTTTCAGAAACTTCGATTCCAACAGCAGAAGCATCAAGTTCAACATCTGAGCTTGAAAATTCAAATCATTCATCATCAACTGAAACAACAACAAGCTCAACCTCCGAGTCTCAAAATTCAAAGGTCCCAACATCAACCGAAATAATAGCAACTTCGGCCATACAAACATCGACCCAAGTAATATCAAGCTCATCTGAAACACCGAATCAAAATCCGTTTTCTACGCTGATCAATGAAGCTAACAATGAACATTCTTCTTTTGAAAGCTCCACAAGCGTTGAGCCTATTGAGAAAAATTCAGTTAGCAAGTCGGAAAGTCCTACATCCGCTGAAGATACAATCGAACATTCGACAACTAATGATGAGGTTTGGGTAAAAACTGTCACCAAAGATATAGAAACTCCAGGCGACATTGAGTTTGATTCTTCAACCTCGATAATTGACAATGCTGTCACTATAGAAACGATCGCTGCTGTGACCGAAGAATTAATGGAGACACATACGATATATTTTGAAGATGCAAGTGAGGAAAACTTCAACGATAAAGCTGATTATGGTAGTAATAAAACCGATGACAGCAACATTGTAAGTTTCACTTCGATGCCGATTACATCTGATTCCGAGTCTGGTGTCCCTTCTACAAGTACGGAGACTAATATTGCCGACTCTCTTGAAATTGATGCAGCAAAGGAATCTTTAGTACAAAAAATTCTTGATCATGCAAAAAATGAACAAGCTAAATCAGAAGATCATTTAGTTGAAACAGACCTGGATGAAAACGATCAGAGAGAGAATGAGGAAGACGAAGATTATCATGATGAAGAAGATGATGAAGAAGATGATGAAGATGATGAAGATGATGAAGAAGAAGGTGAAGGTGAAGATGAAGAAGAGGGAGATAAGGAAGAAGAAGAATTAAACGTAAGGGATTATAAAAAAGAGGATCAAAATCAAAGTACTTCTCAAGATGAGGAAGAAGAAGATATAGATCAAGAAGAAGATCAAGAAGAAGATCAAGAAGAAGAAGATCAAGAAGAAGAAAATCAAGAAGAAGAGCAAGAAGATAATCAAGAAGAAGATGATCAAGAAGAAGAAAATCAAGAAGAAGAAGATCAAGAAGAAGAAGATCAAGAAGAAGAATCTCAAGAGCAGAAACTAGAAGAGGCAGAAACGATATCCAAGGTTGAAGATAGTGTTACTCAAGACTCTGACTTAAACCCTGAAGAAAATGAAAATATTGAACAAAAAGAAAGTCTACACGAAACAACTGAACCCGATTTCGAAATACTTGAGCCTGAAGTCTTGACTGATGGGGATAACAATGAAATTGAAGAAGATCAAGCTAAAGTTGATGAGATTAATGTTAATCCAAGTAATTCCGAAATCAAGAAAGGTAGTCTCGAAGAAATACAATCCGAAACACGGGAAACAGATACTGACATCGAAGCAAGAACCAGCGAGGAACCAAAAATCGAATTAACAAAAGCTGTAGAGTCAATAATAAGTGATAGCATAATAGAACCTGTGGCTCCTCAGTCTTTCGAATCCGAAATAACCGCATCAGATGATGAACAGGCACGCATTGATACAAAATCCAAATCTGAAGACGTAATAGAAGAAGTATACGTCGAAACAGTCAAAGCAGCAGAACCTTCTCAAAGATTAACTCCTTCAATAACTGAAAGTGCAGTTGGGCAAAAAGCAACTGAAATTGATGATCATCCTGTTTCAACCTTCCCAACGTCCTCTACTCTTGAAGATGGTGAAGATGCTACTACTCGGACGAGAGGTACATCAACGAGAGATGTGGAGGAAATTCATGATGTCGAAACTTCAAGCTTGAATGAGCTTCCAACCAATTCTGAAACAATCGAAAAGCTTTCTTCAACTTTTCAAACCGAACCAACTGCATCTTCGAAGGCATCTAAAAAGAAAAGTAAGACAAGAAGAACAAAAAAGAGTAAAACCAAGACTCATGTAAAAACGGCTTCTGCTCCTCTTCACGATGAGTTATAGTGTAGCTAAAGATAGGTCTATAGATTTATATATTTAAAATAAATGTAAATGTTTAATTTATCGATCTAAAATTTCCAAGCTCATACGCGTGATACGCGCTATTAAAAAAAAAGTATCTATATTGATCTTCTCATTTGCCTATGACGCTTCATCTCTTTTGAATACAAATCAAGTAACATAGCGTTCATATTAAAGCTTTCAGGTGCTGCTTATATATGAAAAGATGAATCAGTTCTATAACAATCTACAAAATGTTACGGATCCATCTGACTGGAAATCCACTAAGATACCTGATCTATCTCAGCTTGACTCACTACAAAGATGCTTTATATGCAAAGAATTCCTCAAAGCTCCAGTTATCACTGGATGTAACCATACATTTTGCTCACGATGCATAAGAGAGTATTTGGTTACAAATAGTCACTGCCCTTTATGTCAAACTGAACAGTTTGAAAGCAATTTAAAAAGAGTTATTCTACTAGAAGAAATTGTGTCATGCTTCAATTCATTCAGGCCTCTTCTACTACAGCTTTTGAAAGAAGACTCAACCAGCGAAAATCTAGAGTCGAACTCCAGCAACGTATCCATTTTAGATAGGAAAAGACCATTTCAAAATGAAGATTCTGAAATTATAGAAATAGTATCAGATAGTGATACTTCACAGGAACTTATAGTCAAAAAAGCTAAAACTGAAGTTCCCAACCAGAAGTATGAAATGGATGCTATTCCATCTAGAGAGGAAAATGTATCCTGTCCCATTTGCTCACAAAAAATGACAGCAGACATACTTCAAGCAACGCATATTGATGAGTGTTTAAATGGCAAGTCATCATCAACTAAAACTAATAATGTCAAACTTCAATCGCATAAGAAAAAACCGTCACCAAAGCTAGGGATATCATCATTTTTCCAGTCTACAAAATCTTCGAATAATGGAAATATCAGAGAAAGCAAATCTAAAGTAGATTATGAAAATTTTTATTTCAACGAAGCAAGTAGTCATCATCATGACGAAGTAAAAAGGTTACCAAAGTTGGACTTTAGTTCACTCACTACCCCTAAATTGAAGGAAAAGCTTAGCGCTATAAAATTACCATCTCAAGGTACTAGACATCAGCTAGAGCTCAGGTATAATCAATATCATATTTTGTTTAATTCAAACTTAGATAGCAACCATCCAATACCCGAAAAGTTGTTGAAACAAAAGCTTAATCAATGGGAACTATCACATCTGGCATTCAATAGTTCCTCTTTATCATTATTTTCAAGCAGGAGTAGTTTAAGCAATAAATCAATAACCGACAAGGATTTTCTGGTAAAACTATGGAAAGACACGTATAAGGATGAATTCAAAGAATTAGTGAGGTCAGCCAAAAAATTTCTGAAGCATTCTGAAACTACAAAATCGAAAACAAGTATTACAAATGAAGCACCCATTAATGACCCATATGTAGCAGACCCAGGCATCCATTCTGACTCAGAAAACGCTTATACAACCAATGACACTGTCTGTAGCGAAACTGCGCCAGAAAGCGCTGTAACTAATAATAAGCCGGACAATCTTATGTTTGACATTGAAGAAAGTCCACTTTTTGCAAGCGAAAAGAAAGTTTGATGAAAATTACGACTCAATATTCTGTAACAACATGTATATATTACCAATACTATTTATTATACATATATTTGTAGTGTACAATTCTGTGACTTGCTTTATTACACATATAAAGCCGTACTTTCGCCGTAAATAATAACGTGTTATGGATAAGGAGAAGGCTGTAGCCCGTTCGCTTACTTCTGTGTGACACATTTGATAACCCGAGACAGATTTTTACGGTTCTACTACCTAATTCCGGAGATGTTTTCCTGCCATCCGTACACTTTTTATTGATCTTCCTAGCATCCCGCGCTTATTCAACGTCCTCAAAAAAAAACACTCAAAGATGGAAAGCACATCTTCAAATGAGTACTCTACATTTAAGTTCACTATTTTCATTGCAATAGTTAAAAAGAACCTTCCCAAATCTTCCTTGGTCCAGTGTGATTGTTACTTGAGGCTCACTTTTTTATCATCAAAATAGGAGAAATACTTCACGGAGCGCAGGAATTGAAAGTATTCACAACCAAAAGCGAAATAAATAGGATATGGTAGATGAATCCTTATATCTAACGACAAATGAAGCTGCTCTAGCAGTTGTTGCCACAGGTATGAAGAAATCACGTCTTAGGCTTGACACATTGATAGTCAACTCATTCATGGGCGGTGTCTTGTTCACAACAGGAGGAATGTTACATGAAGTTGTACAAGCACGATGTAGGGAAATGTATAAGGATAATCCTGGACTAATCCAATTAATTCAAGGTCTTGTTTATCCTATTGGTCTATTTTATGTTGTTATAATGGGTGTTGATTTGTTCAATTCCAACATATTGTTTTTTAGTGTTGCACTTGCTCGAAACGCTGTATCTATTCTCGATTTATTCATAAGTTGGTTTGTTAGTTGGTGGTTCAATTTAATTGGTACAATTTTTGTTTGTTATATCATTTGTGATTACTCTCATGTGACTAGAAGTGACGCATTCATACTTGGATCTATTGAAATTTTGATGCAAAAAGCTGAATACTCTTTCACTCAAACATTACTCAAAGGTATGGCTGGGAATTTTTTTGTTTGCCTTGCTATTTATCTCCAACTAATGGCTAAACCATTGCATGTGAAGTTTTTATTGATGCTCCTTCCCGTTTTCACTTTTGTCACGATGGGATTCACTCACTCCGTTGCAGATATGTTCATGCTTATTATTGGTTTGATCAACGGAGCTCCAATTTCGGTAGGAAAAGTAGCTTGGAAAATATTCTTGCCGGGAGCCCTTGGAAATATGATCGGAGGCAGCTTCTTTGGACTTGTTGTTCCATGGTATTTACACATATATGTTGTTGAAAGAGATCTGAAACTATTGAAATTACCCAAGTATGATGTAAGGGATGAACAGCCAGAATTAAATCAAGATTCGAGAGTTGTTAGACAAAGAGCACCAAGTGTTGTCGACGAATATGAAGAAGATATACCACTTCAAGATGAAAAACTTAATGCAGATAATGGAGCAGACATTTCAAGCTCTTCATCAGAATTGCATAATTCTCTACCTCCGCAAGCAATATACGAGCCCTCATTTCACAATCTATCGAAAGTCTCTTCACGTGCTACAGCAGCATCACGCTTTAGTACCAAATCTCGCCGCTGGAAGGAGAGATCACCTCCCAATGTTTTTCCCGTGTATGGTATGGGGCCACCTCTAGAGAGAGAGAGATCTATTGCATCTGGAAGAGATCTTGGGTATTCTGATGATAATGATAGAAACTCGACTCAAACAATGGACGATGACACCCCTGGTGCTTCTGCTGAATTCATCGGAAACCAATTGAAAAGAGCATTGACTCGTAGGGGAACCTCTACAACTAAATCCGACTTGGAATCTCAAAAGATTACGCCGACGCTAACGAGGCCCAGGCCTAGTGTTGCACCTACCCGTCTGAAAAGATTCTCACTCAGCAGTACCAAAAATCAATCTTATAAGAATAATTTAGGAGATCTTAATGCTAAAATGGACAAAGCAGGAATTCCCAAAAGATCAGCGGAGGCTGCAAATGAAGCTGCAGGTATTTCACAGTATTCCATGACTCAGCAAAGAACTCCGACTCGGATAAATAATCTGGTACCTGTGGATCCCATTGAAGAATTTAGTACTTCAGCAGATCAAACCCCAATAGATGGCGCATCTTTTAATGTTGCGCCTTACGAACCATCGATACGACTGAACGATTCAAACGAATAATCTAAATGAGTGCATCAGGCGCTCAAACTCAATTTTTTTTTTTAACAACCCAATGTTTATTTTTTATTATATTTTTTATTATATTCACGGACTCAAGGAAAATTTATAGACATCTAATACACAAACTGAATTATGTAAACTTGCCAAAAATAAAGTTGATGATGATCTCATCTCTATCCTAATAACCACTGTACGGTCATCTGAGAGAGCAGTGTATGTCGTGAACGTAACCTTTTATGACCTCGAAATTTTTGAGAAGCAAGTCAAGATGTAGCGACACATTTACTTTTTGCATATTTTCAATATCTGTATTACAAAAAGGAAACGAGATTTGAGCTCGACAATCAATCAATGACGACTTGGTTCGTTCTCTTTCTTAAATACATGCATATTCGGTTTCGATGATCATATGATAAGTATTGGCCGAAAGAGGATATAGTATATTATCTTGAAAGCATTAAAGGATACCACTTGAATTTTACAATCCAACAATCATCAGTATTGCTTTAGCCATTACCCTTCCATCCTTATATTTAATTTTACATTTCCATCAATTTATAAATCTGCAAATTGAATCGTTCTTTTGCTCTCTCTTGAATAATTTCGCTTTGACAAGTTACTTCTGCAATGTCCCCTTACATTAAACACTTATAGTAGAATAATACTTTGAAGCATTAGTTTTGATCTGTTCATAAATAAAATACAGATGTGAAAAATTTAAAAAAAAAATAAATGGACGAGACAGGAGTCGAACCAGTGACCTTCTGCATGCAAAGCAGACGCGCTACCAACTACGCCACACGCCCAGAAAATAATAAGAAAAGAATGGTCCCTAGCGGGATCGAACCGCTGATCTCGGCGTTATTAGCACCACGCCTTAACCAACTGGGCCAAGGGACCGAACTTTTATGTTTAATTTTGATGGAAGTCAACCCTTTTCTTCAAAATAAGGCTAAAAAAATTCAGCATTTTTTTTTTGAGTTTTTTTTTACTACCATAATAAAAGTGCCCAATATTGGCCCATTGCATTGATGTAAAAGTTACTCATGCTATTACGTGTAGTAAGAGTGTATCAATATCAATAAATTACGTGTTAATGATGATTGGGGAGCAAACATTTACATTTTTCTTATGACAGTATCTCTATTTCTCTTCTGCATTATAAATGAGCACGTGGCTACTTTAAGTGTCTTACCAGTAGGAAATATATCAAGACTTTTCATTAATGGATGGTCATAGCTGATTCAAAATGACTAGTAGCACTTTAAATAATATAAACGAAGCTCGTTTCCTCTCTAAATGAACCAAGATTTTATCAACTAACTCTTTTTCCATGTATTCATAACGTTCATGTGTATGAGCCTGTTGGATCAATAAAACTTAGTATCCCGTGTTAGCATTCAAGAAATGAAATAAGAATATAGCTCATCAAAATAACGAGTCTATCTTGCAGTCCATAGCATTTTTTTGTGTGAAAATCAAGAAGTCATTATCAGTGTGCTTTTCTTTTTATTTGGGTCATTTAGTAATCACTGAGAATCAAAATCTTTGACGTTTTCTCTTTGAAACGTTGATCAATTAGTTTAGGTTATAATTAAATGACTAATTATTGAGTCAGGTGTATTCCGATAAGTTAAATTAAAAGTACTTCATATAAGACATACAACTCAAAACCAGCTCTTTTGAAACCTTATACTAAAAATTATTTCATTGAAGCCAGCCCGTATATCTATCATCGAGGAGCTATAAAGCATCAATATTGTAATAAATGATCAGATCCAAAAATTACTCTTAGCAATAACGATTTATAATGTTTGATAGTTTTTGGTGATGCTTCCTACATGGGAAAAAGCATATGAGAGAGTGCAAAGTGATACTCAATTCGCTGTCTAATGGGTAAAAAACAAACATTTGAAATGTCGCATCTTTCATACTCGGAATCTTGTATTTCTCATATCTAAGGTAAAACTTATGTGATTACCAAAAATTTTGATGTTTCGAGAATTATAAAGCATAAGTAGTTACATGTATCAAAGATTGTGCATTTAAGCTCTTTAACTAATAAAAGTAAAGCAATTGCAACAGATTTACTTTTTCAATATTTCATATTTTTGAACTATCGAGTAATTTAATAGTTTGGTAACATAATTGATGAATCAGATAGTAAAGCAAAGATTGTGATGTTTTTCGACCGAAAGAGCTGATATGTTACATGTTACATTATGCCTGACGTTCTTTTTGTTTTTATAAACCAAAGACTCACCTCAAGATTTATATCACTTAACCATAAACTTTCGAGCCTACATCAATAAACATCTACTCAATGAAAACGTTCTTTAATATCTTGGTAATACAAAAAACTCATGAGAGTTCAATTCAATGAGAACTAACGGCGGGGTAAATAGCTTGTAAAATAATGCTAAAAAATCATCAAGCTGACTGCAATGTATTTCGAATCTATATGTACCAAGAATTATCTAGTCAAATTTGAAGTTTAGTCGTTGCCCAAATTCAATAGCTATACCTTATTCGATAGCCACGATATCGGGCATCGACGCTTTTCTCTTTCAGAAAAAAGGCAATTTTCGATTTAATGAAAGTATGAAATTGACCTCTTTTTGTAAATAAAATCAAATTCTCAACAAAATACACAAAAAATTTCTTGCGTAAATACCAAATTTCACAAGTATTAGAAAAACATACAAAATTTTGGATTATCAATTCTTTGTAAATTATTGATCTCGTTGGGTATTTCCCTAGAGTTATTGAGATCTAGGTAAGAAAGAACAGCATTAGGATAGTGTTGATTTTTCGAATGATAAGGACGCCGCAAATAAATCGAAAATAACCAATTCCAAATGATAAATGTTTTTTAGAGATAAATCGTACAAAGTAAAAGCTAACTTATATGCGATAGAAACCACTTTAAAAAAAAAATAGGTAAAAGATCAAGGAATAATGTAGAGTACTTAATTTATGCTATACATAGCAAAGGCATTTCCAGGGTCATTATATTGGACGAGAAAGAACAATTATTTAGTTATTATACTAATCTTATCTCGAGAATATCAAACGTTTCACTATTCTCTCACTTTAGCAGCTTTATATGAATGCAAAGGAAGGTTCAGGTTATCATTAGTTGATCAAATTTTGCAGTAATTATACCAGATATCCGGGTAACAAATAAGTTAAAAAGAGAGAGCGAGAAAAAACAAAAAAAAAAAAAAAAGCTTGAAAGATCGCGTCCAAATCAAACAAACTGTTAATAACACAATTAAAATCGAAAAAAAAAAATTTAACGAAACCAAAAACTGTTTATGATATTGATTATTAAACATTTTATATTAATCCAAATTTATTTAAATAATTAATTATATTTATTATATATAAAATTTTATTAATTGAATTGAGATTCAAAGACAAATCAAATAAATAGAATATGTCATCATCGATTCAATTACTTAATCCAAAAGCTGAGTCAATAAGACGTTCTCAAGCATTACAAGTAAATATTGCAGCAGCTCAAGGTTTACAACAAGTATTAGCATCAAATTTAGGACCTAAAGGTACATTAAAATTATTAGTTGATGGATCGGGTGGATTAAAATTAACTAAAGATGGTAAAGTATTATTAAGTGAAATGCAAATTCAACATCCAACTGCTGTTATGATTGCCAGAGCCGCCACCGCACAAGATGAAATAACTGGTGATGGTACAACCACAGTTGTTTTATTAGTTGGAGAATTATTAAAACAAGCAGAAAGATTTATTGATGAAGGAGTTCATCCAAGAGTTATAGTTGATGGATTTGATATAGCAAGAGATGAATCATTAAAATATTTAAATGAATTTAAACATACACCAAATAGTTTTGATCGTGAATTTTTATTACAAGTTGCAAGATCATCATTATCAACCAAAGTTGATAATGAAATAACTGATATATTAGCCCCCATTGTAACTGATGCAGTTTTAACTGTTAAATCAAATGAAGAATCAAAAAAATTAGATTTACATATGATTGAAATTATGTCAATGCAATATGGAAATGTTAAAGATACAGAATTAATAAAAGGTTTAGTATTAGATCATGGAGCAAGACATCCAGATATGCCAAAAAGATTAGAAAATTCATATATATTAATTTTAAATGTTTCATTAGAATATGAAAAAACCGAAGTTAATTCAGGATTTTTTTATTCATCAGCTGAACAAAGAGAAAAATTAGTTGCATCAGAAAGAAAATTTGTTGATGAAAAATTAAAAAAAATTATTGATTTAAAAAATCAAGTTTGTGATTTAAATTCAAATAAAAATTTTGTTATTATAAATCAAAAGGGTATAGATCCAATGTCATTAGATGTTTTAGCTAAACATAATATTTTAGCATTAAGAAGAGCTAAAAGAAGAAATATGGAAAGATTACAATTAATTGTTGGAGGTGAAGCACAAAATTCAGTTGATGATTTAACACCTGAAATTTTAGGATATTCAGGATTAGTTTATGAAAATAGTATTGGTGAAGATAAATTTACTTATATAACAGAAAATAAAGAACCAAGATCTGCCACCATATTAATTAAAGGATCAAATAATCATGTTTTACAACAAACTAAAGATGCAATTAGAGATGGTTTAAGATCAGTTTCAAATGTTATAAAAGATGAATCAGTTATACCTGGAGGTGGAGCTTATTATATGGCATGTAGTAGTCATTTAATTAAATCAAATAATAAATTTTTTAAAGGTAAAAATAAATCAGGTATTAAAGCATTTTCTGATTCATTATTAGTTGTTCCAAAAACTTTAAGTAAAAATGCTGGATTAGATTCATTAGAAACAATTTCAAATTGTCAAGATGAAATTGTGGAAGGTCATATTGTTGGAGTTGATTTAAAATCAGGTGATGCAATGGATCCAACCATTGAAGGAGTTTGGGATTCATTTAGAGTTATAAGAAATGCAATTTCTGCAGCAACCGGAATTGCATCAAATTTATTATTATGTGATGAATTATTAAAAGCAGGACGTTCATCATTAAAAGAAGGTGCTGGAGGTGGAGGTGGACCAGGTGGACCTCAAATGGGAGGTATGCCAGGTATGCCAGGTGGAATGCCACCAATGTAAGAAGAAGAATAATAATTTAACAAGAACAGAAAAAAAAAATTTATTGTTAATTAAATTTTTATATCTTTATAAAAATATATACCAACTAATAAATTAATTAGTAAAATTAACAATTAAACAAGTAATGTAGAATAAATGATAAGTGAATTAATTAGTGATGAGTCTTTTATATCATAATTATAATCAATCATTATCAATCATAATCATAATCATAATCATAATCATAATCAATCATAATCATAATCATAATTATAATCAATCATAATCATAATCAATCATAATCATAATCAATCATAATCAATCATAATCAATCATAATCATAATCAATCATAATCATTATCAATCATAATCATAATCATAATCATAATCATAATCAATCATAATCATAATCATAATCATAATCATAATCATAATCATAATCATAATCATAATCAATCATAATCATTATCAATCATAATCATAATCATAATCATAATCATAATCAATCATAATCATTATCAATCATAATCATAATCATAATCATAATCATAATCATAATCATAATCATAATCATAATCATAATCATAATCATAATCATAATCGAAATAGATATTAATTAATCCCTGAATTTAATCAAAATTCAAAGTATCTTGCAAAATATCATTATAACTTAACTTAAATATGGCAAAAGATATGTTAAAAGAGATAATACTTGATGAATGATGGGTGAATTAATGAGATATAATTAATAAAAAAAAAAACATCACAATCATAATTATAATTATAATTATAATCATAATCATACTCATAATCGAAATAGATATTAGTTAATCCCTGAATTTAATCAAAATTAAAATCAGAATTCAAGTATCTTGATTAATTTCATTATAACTTAACTTAAATATGGAAAAATATATGTCAAAAGAGATAACAAGAGATAACACTTGGTAGAGAGGTTTTAAAGATAACACTTGGTAGAGAGGTTTTAAAGATAACACTTGGTAGAGAGGTTTTAAAGATAACACTTGGTAGAGAGGTTTTAAAGATAACACTTGGTAGAGAGGTTTTAAAGATAACACTTGGTAGAGAGGTTTTAAAGATAACACTTGGTAGAGAGGTTTTAAAGATAACACTTGGTAGAGAGGTTTTAAAGATAAAACTTGGTAGAGAGGTTTTAAAGATAACACTTGGTAGAGAGGTTTTAAAGAGAACACTTGGTAGAGAGGTTTTAAAGATAACACTTGTTAGAGAGGTTTTAAAGATAACACTTGGTAGAGACGTTTTAAAGATAACACTTGGTAGAGACGTTTTAAAGATAACACTTGGTAAAGAGGTTTTAAAGAGAACACTTGGTAGAGAGGTTTTAAAGATAACACTTGGTAGAGACGTTTTAAAGATAACACTTGGTAGAGACGTTTTAAAGATAACACTTGGTAAAGAGGTTTTAAAGATAACACTTGTTAGAGACGTTTTAAAGATAACACTTGGTAGAGAGGTTTTGAAGATAACACTTGGTAGAGAGGTTTTAAAGATAACACTTGGTAGAGACGTTTTAAAGAGAACACTTGGTAGAGACGTTTTAAAGATAACACTTGGTAGAGAGGTTTTAAAGATAACACTTGGTAGAGAGGTTTTAAAGATAACACTTGGTAGAGACGTTTGAGAAGATAATTGATGAGGTATGATAATAACTTCATAAGTCAGACTTAATATCGAGGTTTGGAAGTGGACTTGATCAAATGGTATATTTTTAATATCCAGGTTTGAAAGTGGTCGTGATGGTAATATATATCTCATAACTACTGTTCACTCACTGTACTATACCTTATAGTTCGTTCAAGTTTATGTCTCCCCTTATTGTTAGATACTATTAATATCTTAGATTAAATACACTTTTCAGTTAATTGATGGGCAAGTAGTGGGTCGTCGGTCGGTACGGACTAGTATTTATGATTTAAACTATTATAAAACAGTCAATAATAAATTAATAATTTGAAGTTAAACTAAATATTTCATAATGAATGATATTATTCTACTGTGAAAAATATGAATACGTAATTTAAAATTATTGGCAAACTAACATGATGTTAAGTGGTAATATAAAAGAAAAAGAAAAGGAAAAGGAAAAATAATAATAAAAAGGGTGATAAATTAAGTAAATGGGGTAATTCAATTATAATTATAATAATTTTAGCATCGTTAATGTTGTGTTAAATGTTATACAAGTAAGTAAATGGGGTAATTTACTGATAACAATTACAACATATCTAATCGTCAATGTTAAGGGTTAAATATTATGATATCACTGTATTATAAGTAATGAGGCTAAAAATTATTTTAGTGGAGTACATTAAAATTTTAAGTACTGCAAAATAAACTAAAATAAAAATAAAAAATAAAAAAAAGAAGCCTAAGCCTGAGAGCGTAATTCTGAGCGTAATTCTGAGCGTAATTCTTTTCACCTAATTCTTGACATATCTACATGTAATTGAATGTATTGTATATGACCTAAGTTTATAAGTTAATAATAATAAATTTATCAATTCATCAATTCTTCTTTTTGACGTGAGGGAAAGTAAAATTACTTTATTCAATTAGTAGTATTAATATATGATAAAATTAAGTAAATTAGAAATTTTCTCAATCATTCATAAAATCAATGATGAATAGAAAATAAGACATATGCAATGACTTAAAATGTTAGATTAGCGATGATCAATCATTAATGAATGATGAATAGAAACAAGAAGAAACAAGAAGAAACAAGAAGAAACAAGAAGAAACAAGAATAGAATACCAGGCATATGCAATGACTTCAATAATGAATAGAAAACCAAACATATATAATGAGTTAATATAAGAGATTAGCGATGATTAATTAATAAGTAATTAAGCATTATTAAATATAATATAATAAATTTCTCATTAATTATTAAATAATTGAATAATAATTAATCAATTAAGTTAAATGGTGGAGATTTAAGGGTGAAAGATCATACATAATTGGGAAATTATAATTTTACTAAATATAAATAAATTTTATTTTTAATTTCACAAATTATAATTAAGTATAAGTGACTTCAATTTTATAAAAAGAAAAAAGAAGATGAATGATTAAAATATTTAAATGAAAATTAAACATACACCAGAATGATTCTCATGGTGAACTTTTCATTACAAATTTCAAGATCATCAATATGAATTATTAATTATTAAATCTTACATCTTTATTTAACTTAAAAAAATTCAATAAAGTTAAATAAAGATTATTTAATTATTAACTTATTAAATCATATATATAAATATTATATATATAAATATTTTATATAATATAAGATTATTAGAATTTAAAATTCATCATGCTGCTTCAAGATATCACTGCTGGTGCTGATGAAGTCATAGATTTAGATTTAGATCAATTAGGTTTAATAAATGCAAAGATTTTAAATTAAAATATATATCTACTAATATATGAATAGTAAAATAAGTTTAAGTTTAAATTTAAATTTGTAACATAATTTAAATTCAAATTTGTAACATAATTTAAACATGGTTAAATATAAATAACACAATAATGTAACAAGATGAAGTAAATTAAACAAAGTTAAGAACATTCAACAACAGACAAAGATAAAACAACCTCAAACAAAGGTGGTCAATATACTATATACAATATACTATATACTATAGTATATACTACTATGTTATGCTAGTATACTATACCACTATGGTATATTATAGTGTAGTGTAGTGTTATGGTATATTATAGTGTAGTGTTATGATAACTTATAGTGTAGTGTTATGGTATAATCTCATATTATAGCTTACGCTATAATATTCAGGACAAAGATACATAAATTATTATAAATTGGGTAATGTTAATCCATGAACAAACATTTAATATAATGTACTTAAATAAACTTTTATTTAGTTATTTTTTAATAAAATTTAATTTAGTTGTTGGTGTTGTTCTTTTTTTTACCGAAATACATTAATAAAGTATAAGAAATAAGAATTAGCGAAATTTAATTTTAAAAAATGAATAATAAATAATGAATAATAAATAATAAATAATGAATAATGAATAATGAATTTCATATTAACATATTCACAACAAAGACAACAACAAAGACAACATCAAAGAAGAGAAGGACGAGGACAAGGTGAATTGATCAATGTATGAAGTAATACAATTGAGAATTAAGTTGTTGTATCAATCTAGATCATACTCATAATAGAGTTGTGACAGTTGTGGAGATAAACGTAGTCACGTGTGGAAGTCCGTCTGTTCTAAATCAGCTAACAAAGAAAGGCGGGCGGAAGTAAGCGGACAAGGCTACCCAATTGGGAAGAGGAAAAGTCAGCTTAAATCCATTATTTTGAGAAACAAAAAAGCTGGAATTATTTTTTATTGTTTGTATTTTTTATTTTTTACTGTCAAGATGCAGATGCATGTCAAATAAATAAGTTTTGTGTTTGACATTAATAATTTGACATTTTGTATATTGTCTTGGTTTTTGATTTAAACAAGTTTGTTGGTGTAATGCAATGCATAACAAGTAAAAAGAAAACAAAGAAAAGAAAACAAAGAAAACAAAGCAAAAGAAATGGTGAATGGTGAATAAATAAAACAAATGGTGAAAACAAATTAGGGGTAAATTAATATTAATATTAATGTATTAATATTAATTGTCTGAACAATATAACATGAACATAACCAAATGTATAATAAAACCGATACTTTCATTCAAGGATGATAATTTCTAACCGATACTTTCATTCAAGGATGATATTAAATCAAAAATAAAATCAAAAATCAAACATTCATTCAAATCAATTTTAAGATTTTACGTTAATAAGATTTTACGTTAATTAAAATTTTCGTAAAGATAAAGAAATTAATATTAATATTCATGGGTTTATGCCCTTAATAATTTATGATAGATATAACTTATTTCATAGAATATGAGTAAACACCACATATACAAGAGTGTAAGTGTAGTATGTAAGTGTAGAAGTGTACGTGTAGAAGTATGTATGTATAAGCATATAAGAGTAAGAGTGTAAGTGTACGTGTATATGTAGAAGTATGTGTATAAGTATAAGGGTAAGTATGAGTACAAGTATTGATTAATTGATATAATTTTAATTGAGTAAAACCGTTTATGCAGATAAACCGGTTTTTTAATCAAAAAAATAATAAAAATAAAAATAAAAATAAAAATAAAAAAAATAAAAATAAAAATAAAAAAAAGAACAATAAAATAAATAAAATAAAACACAGAAGATAAGAATGGTTTGAAATTTGTAATTTGATTGTTATATGATTATATGATTAATTACACTTAATCATACAGTATATGATTATCATATCAATTTAGTAATAAGTGGAAGTAGTAATAAGAGGAAATAGAAATAGTAGCAGTATGGTAGTAAGATATAAACACAAACAGTATGGTATTAGGAAATAATTATTTATCATAATTGACATTACTTAATAAAATAATATTAATATTAATATTAATATTAATTTAATAATATAACAATATTTAATTGAATTCTTACCTACACTTACAATTACAATTACAATTACTTATTTTTAATAGACCCTTATAAAAAGAATAATTAAGTTAGTATAATTCATAAGACACAATTAAATAATTAATTTCATTTCATTTAACATAAATATCAAATATCAAATATCAAAAATCAAAAATCAAATATCAAATATCAAATCTTTATGAGATATCAAAAATTGATGATAATCACGGAATCCCATGATTTATATATGAATTATAATAAAAAGAAATAAGTGTATGAGTAATTATGTCGGTGTTAAATTCTTGCTGCTAGTTTCAAGTATGTGTATGGGTATGTATATGTATGTTTCACATAACATAAGTTTATGGATGAATATTTGTATGTACGATAATTATTATTGTCGTTTAGGCAAACTTTATTAAAATTTAACAACGTGTGATAAACAATTCTGGGGTTCAAAGTTCAAAACTCAGATAAATAAAGTAAAATAGAATAATAAAATAAAATAAAATTAACGTAAATGTTAAATTTAAATTTAAATAAATTTGTATACGCAGACAAAAAATAAAGTGTCAAAAAATAAAGTGTCAAAAAATAAAAAAGTATAAAAAGTAAAGATTGATAATCTGTCATTTTTACTTTATGTCAATACTGTTATATTATATTATTAATTCTTTAATAAGTAATAAGTAATAAGTAATAAGTAATAAGTAATAAATGATAAGCAATAAGTAATAATTGATAAGTAACAAGTAATGAGTAATGAGTATATAAATCAATCTCATATTATAGCTAACGCTATAATATTCAATTGTAATATTCAATTGTATATTAAGTAACTACAATCTCATATTATAGCTAACGCTATAATATTCAATTATAAGATGTAAATCCGAGATGCAAAGAAACAATAAGAATAAGTCTCCCTTATTATAATTTGAAAAGGGCGGGTTATTTTATTATATTTTATTATATTTGACGCCTTTAAATAATTATAACCATTATACATATATTATTAGATTTTAAATTTAAGGAACGGTGGAATTGTTGATTGTTGAATTGTTGTATAATGGAATCTATAATATTCAATGGAAGATGTAACATGTAACATGTGAACACGTTGTCTATGTTATGAGATTGTAGATACTTAATATGTACATTAGTATAGTATATATATATATATAGTATAGTATAGTATAGTATAGTATAGTATAGTATAGTATAGTATAGTATAGTATAGTATAGTATAGTATAGTATAGTATAGTATAGTATAGTATAGTATCTACAATCTCATATTATAGCTAACGCTATAATACTCGATTGTATACTCGATTGTATACTCGATTGTATGTACAATGGATAAATTGGTGTACTGGTGGGTATATATCATGTTGGGATTTCTAAAATGTTGGCTTTACATAAGAATATATTATGTAATAGTATAGTATAATCGGAGATTAATGTATCCTTAATTATAATTACATATATAATTATATATAATTATGTAATGGAGATGATTAGAGGATATCACATAAACGGTTGATTGATTTACAATACATATACTATGATTTACATATACTATAATCTTACTTAACTAATGTTACTTAACTATAATGTTAAAGTTAAGATATTAGAGTATAGAATATTAGAGTAGAATATAGTATAATATAATAGTATTATGCACACAATACGTGTACATTAAATGTACACCATGCATAAACTTAATCTCACAATTGAATAGCACAATTGAATATTATAGAATATTATAGCGTAAGCTATAATATGAGATTATACTATACCACTACACTATATATACTAGATACCAGATATTATATACTATAGTATACCACTATGGTATAGTATATATTGGTATAGTGGTGGTAGTGTTATGGTATATTATAGTGTAGTAGTGGTATAGTATAGTCAATCTCATATTATAGCTTACGCTATAATATTCAATTGTGCTATAATATTGTATAGAACATTCTGTACTTGTATTGTATTGACATGTATGGATGATTGATTGGATTGTGTAATGTGATACGTGTACAATACACAATAGTAGAATATACAATAGTACAATAGTATGTGTTTATCCGTAATTTCATGTCAAGTCTACTATTGTACTCTACACACTGTACACAACACACTACACTATATATAATACACCATACACGATACACACCATACTCTTGACATAACATACTCTACACTCCACTATACTATTACTTACTACTAGTAATAGTAATAGTAATAGTAATAGTAATAGTATATCTTAGTATAGTATAGTATGTTAGTGTATGTATGGTAGATCTATACCGTATATTATAATGGTATATCCGTTGTGTTAGTATATCCGATGTGTTTGTGTTGATATTATTGTCTGCTTTTCTTCTTCTTTTGTGTGGGAGCAAATGGTTTGTATTCTTGCACTTGTGTTGCTTCTTCTGCTTCTATTCTCTATTCTATTCTTTGGCTTATTCTACATATATTATTTTATTCACTGTTTATTATTATTTTGTTCATTTTATTTTATTTCATTTTATTTTATTTTATTTTATTTCATTTTATTTCATTTTCTTATTTACTGTTTTTACTGTTTTTACCGTATTCTCTTTTCTTTTTTGTCTTGTTTTGTCTTTTTTCTTTTCTTTTCTTTTCTTTTGTATTGTCCTTGTTGTGATTCTTTAACCTTTTCTCATTTATTTTATATTACTATTTATATTCTTATTCTTCTTATTCTTTTTATTTTTATTTTTTATTTTTTATTCTATTGTCTTATTTTATTCTTCGATCTTAATCTCCTTACGTCGGTTGTGTCTGTCAAGTCTGATAATACTTCAACCTTCTATTCATTATTCTATTTATTATTCTATTCTATTTTCAATTCCATTTCTATCTGTCTCTCTTTCTTTTCTTTTTCTCTTCTGTTTCTACTTTTCTACCAATTATATTCATCGGTGTTACATCTCGTACACTATATATTATTATTTAACATTATTTTATTACTGACTCTTGTTTTTAACTTTTGTCATTTTCATTTTCATTTTCATTTTGTCTTTCATTTTGACTTTTTAGTTTTAGTTTCAGTTTAAATTTCAATATTTTAAATCATATCAGTAATATAATTATTATTTTATTTTATTTTATTTATTTACTTGTCACTCATTTGTTATTTGTTTTGTCTTATTTTTTATTTTACTTGTCACTCATTTAATATATATATATAATTCAATTGTCATTTACTTATATATAACCATCATCCACTTCATCCACTTCATCATCTTTCAATTACAATTTCATATCTTATTCATATCCATTATCCATTACTTACCCTCTTTATCACAATTAACAATATCTTATCAATTCATTTAATTTTAATATTCTATCAATTTACAATATCATTCTGTCAATTCATTTACTTAATTGAATTCTTATATCTTTCAATTACATTAATACTCGAGATTTATTAATATATTTGAATATCCTTTCATAATAGAATATCCTTTCATAATAGAATATCCTTTCATAATAGATACATCATAGATTTACATATCACTAGACTCATACATCTCATACACTCATACATCATAGAAATATAATAGTTTCATAATATATCATCATAATTTCATACACTCATCATATATTCATAATATGAAACTGTGGCAAAATCAATCATGGAATGATTCATCCAATGATTTAAAAAATAGATCAATACCATCAACATCAACATCAACAATTCAAAATACATCATCATTACCTCATTCAATTCCATCAATTCCATCTCAATCAATAATTAATCATCAATCCCATCCACTCCCATCAAATTATAATATCACCTCAAATAACAATTCAATAATTCTGCCTCATTCAAATAATAATACTCCTCCAATTAATATTTCAAGATTATCTCATCAATCAAATCAATCATCTCAATCAACTCCAATTATAAATCAATATCCTTATACTTATGATCAATCTCAGCCTCAACAAGGTCAACCTCAACCAATTCAACCTCAACCAATTCAACCTCAACCAATTCAACCTCAACCAATTCAACAGGGTCAACCTATTCAACCACAACTCCCTCAACAAGGACAACTCCCTCAACCAATTCAACAAGGACAACCTCAACCTCAACAAGGTCAACTTCAACCTCAACAAGGTCAACCTCAACCTCAACAAGGTCAACCTCAACAAGGTTACCTCCCATATCAATTACCACAAATGTCAATACCTGATTATAATTCAATTCATATATCCCAACCTGAACAATGGGATCAATTTCAATTACATCATCCTCAGGGACAGGTTCAGGGACAACCCCAGGGACAAATACAAATACCGACACAGGGACAACCCCAGGGACAGGTTCAGGGAAATTATCAATCATATCCACCATCACATCCTCAATATATGATTAATTCACCAAACATACGACAAAATAATATAAATGGATCGGGAACAGGAACAGGAACAGGAACAGGTGTATATACTAATGGACATGTTAATGTTAATGTTAATGTTCACGCTAGAAAATCATCAATATCATCAATATCATCAAGTAAAAAATCAAAATCAAGAAAACCTTCAATTACTCCATCACCAAATGCTAATACAACAAGTAATGGGAATGGGAACAATATCCCACCCATGATTGATAATTTATCTGGAAATGGTGGGGGGAATGGAGGGAATTTATCAGGAAGTAATTCATCATCATCATCAAATTTATTATCACAACACAATTCAAATTCGAACTCGAATTCAAATTCGAATTCAAATTCGAATTCAAATTCAAACTCAAATTCCAGTACCAACATTACTTATACCGGTTCCAGCAAATCAGTAACCAAAAGATCAAGAATGGGATGTCTTACATGTAGACAACGTAAAAAAAGATGTTGTGAACTGAAACCAAAATGTACTGAATGTCTCAGATTAGGATTAAATTGTATTTGGCCCAGACCGGGGACTGAACATAAAAATAAGACCAAAGATATTAAAAATGAAGAAAATATGATTGATCATGAAATTTATGGTAAGATTAAGGTTTTAAGAGGAATTGTTGAGTATAAGAGTAAGTGATGCACCGAAACCCCCACATGACATGTCACACGGATGATACATATACAGTTCCATGACATGTGTATTGTCATGGAAGTTCATTTATGATGTTTGAATTTGATTAATTATTGATATACTTTTGTGGTGTGTCAAACATATACAGTTCCATGACATGTATAATTGTCATGGAAGTTCATTTATGATGTTTGAATTTGATTAATTATTGATATACTTTTTGGTGTGTCAAGTTTATATCATGTTGATTGAATCATAAATGAGTGAATGATAACCTTTACATTTTTTACAACAAATTATACATTATTGTGAACTTGTTAATTTCATTATTATGATTTATTATGACTTGAATTGGCATAAGTGTTGATAAGTGTTGAAGTTACCAATTTAAATTTCATATTTTTATTTCAATTTCAATTTCATATTTTTATTTGGTGAAAGTAATCGTATTATTCATTTATAAATTGTTGTTCTGGTTTTCCATTGGGTTTTTAATTGGGATCATTCATTCATTGTTTAATCATTCATTATTTGTAAATTATGTAATATAAAAAGTCCATCACAGTACCAAAATATTAATTTATTTCATCATATCATATCATATCACATCACATCATATCATATCATACCATATCATATCACATCATATCATATCATATCATATTCATTCATTATCATTTGATAAACTTCATTGAATAATATTGTATTTTTCCTCTCTTCCACCCCCATCTTCTTGTTAATAATTTAATTTTTTATCTCTCTCTTTCCCCTCCTTGCTCCATTATGTAATAATAGTATATATATTTAGAATAAACTTAATTTAATTAATCATTCACCAATACTTGTCTGATAATACTTGTCTGATAATACTTGTCTGATAATACTTGTCTGATAAAACTTGTTTGGAACGTGATATCTACAATTACTCATATAATTTTAAGTAGAGGTTTAAAAATTAGATTAAACATGATTTAATTTCATCTACTCACCCTGCCATTATGTAATAACAGACTTGAATTAAATTAAACATGATTTCATTTCATCTACTCATCCTGCCATTATGTAATAACAGACTTGAATTAAATTAAACATGATTTCATTTCATCTACTCATCCTGCCATTATGTAATAACAGACTTGAATTAAATTAAACATGATTTCATTTCATCTACTCATCCTGCCATTATGTAATAACAGACTTGAATTAAATTAAACATGATTTCATTTCATCTACTCACCCTGCCATTATGTAATAACAGACTTTAATTAAATTAAACATGATTTAATTTCATCTACTCACCCTGCCATTATGTAATAACATACTTTAATTAAATTAAACATGATTTAATTTCATCTACTCACCCTCCCATTATGTAATAACAGACTTTAATTAAATTAAACATGATTTCATTTCATCTACTCACCCTCCCATGTAATAACAGACTTGAATTAAATTAAACATGATTTCATTTCATCTACTCACCCTGCCATTATGTAATAACAGACTTTAATTAAATTAAACATGATTTCATTTCATCTACTCATCCTGCCATTATGTAATAACAGACTTTAATTAAATAAAACATGATTTAATTTCATCTACTCATCCTGCCATTATGTAATAACAGACTTGAATTAATTTATTGGATTGGGGTAATGTAATACAATGACTTAAATAATTTTATATTTTGAGAAGAGATCAAAGATTTTATAATAACTTACAGATATACAATTTTAATATTCATTAAAACTTAGAGTTATAATTAGTGGATTGTCAGTCACTAATACACAGCTTAAACTAAAGATAGTTTTATAATAAATATTCATTAGAACTTAGAGTTATATGTAGTAGTTTGGTAGTCACTAACACAATTTTAAGCAGAGCTTAAACTAAAGATAGTTTTATAATAAATATTCATTATAAAATTTATCAACTTAAAGTTTTAGCTTGGATAGATTAGATATTTTTCAATGATGGTGTCGATTTTAATTTATCATCATTTATTAAAAATGAATCAAGACTCAAACTGGGGGAAGGTGGTAAAGTTATTACTGATTGTTTGTTTTCACAATAGTATCTTGATAATAAATAAAATTATGACAGTTATTAAAGGTAATAAGTAGTGTTGGGGTATACTTTGGATTGGAATTATATTTGAATATCATTAATATATGTAACTTTACTCTTCAATTAAATCATTCTAGGTTTTAGTATTAAATTTTAAATATATCATTATCAATACCTAAAGCATAGTCATATTCGTAAAGCTTGATCATATGCCTAAAGCTTAGTCCCTTAAGCGTTGTTATATTCCTAAAGCTTAGTCATATCCCTCAAGCGTACGTACAAGATTGAAATTTTTTTCAATATAAATCTTAAAATCTGATGATATTTTGAATCTGATGATATTTTAAACAATCTTACGATCTGAATATAAACCTTAAATATTCTTTGATTTCGATTGATTTAATTGGGCTTGACTAATATATATCGAACTTTTCCTTTGATTATATTCTTTCAATTAGATTATTCTCTTGTTATAGATTATTCTCTTGTTATATATTTTAGCAGTCAAAATATAAATGTACGGATTTTTATTAATTTAGTTCTTGCGACATTTTTTACTAATTTCAAAAATTAAGTATTAAACACGTCAAAAATAAAATAACTTTTACAAATAAGATAATTAAATAAGATAATTATATATATTTAATAATTCAATCAATTGAAATACTCATATCTAATATCATTAAATAAACATGTCCTTCACAAATGATTTGAGTTTAAGGGAAAGGCAAATACGTATGTCATAATAATATTAAAATATTAAACTTGTATATTATACTAATCAACGATAATTTAGAAAGTTTAGAAAAAATGCTTCATCTTAATAAAGATGGATCACCTGATTTAACCTTAGCATTAAAAAATGAAGAAATTATTTGGAAAGTTTTAATATTAGATGTAAAATCAAGATCAATATTATCATCAGTTTTAAGAGTAAATGATTTATTAAGATGTGGTATAACAATTCATCCATTAATAAATAGTAAAAAATCTTCATTACCTGATGTACCAGTAATTTATTTTATTGAACCAACGATTGAAAATATATTAATTATAATTGAAGATTTAAATAATAATTTATATGATGATTTTTATATTAATTTTACATCATCATTAAATCGTGAATTATTAGAAGAATTTGCTAAAAGAGTTTCCAAAATTGGTAAAGCTTATAAAATTAAACAAATTTATGATCAATATTTAAATTTTATTGTAACTGAACCAAATTTATTTTCATTAGATAATTCATTAATTTTTTCAAAATTTAATAATCCTTCAACAACAGAAGATGAAATTCATAATATTGCCAATTCAATTTCTGATGGGTTATTAGCTACTATAATTACTTTAGGTAATATACCAATTATAAGATGTCAAAGAAATGGACCTGCAGAATTAATTGCAAATCAATTAGATTCAAAATTAAGAGATTATTTAATTAATTCAAAAAATTTAATTAATCAATCAATTCAACAAAGATCAGTTTTAATTTTATTAGATAGAAATATTGATTTAGCTTCAATGTTTTCACATTCTTGGATTTATCAATGTATGGTTAGTGATGTTTTTGAATTAAAAAGAAATACCATTAAAATTGAAAAAAATGAAGATGATAACAAAACTACAAATTCATTTAAAAATTATGATATTGATCCAAAAGATTTTTTTTGGAATAAAAATTCTCAATTACCATTTCCTGATGCTGTTGAAAATGCTGATTTTGAACTTCAATTATATAAAAAAGATGCTCAAGATTTAACTAATAAAACTGGTATAACATCTTTAAGTGATATTGATCCAAATTCCAAAAAAAATGATACATCACAAATTCAACAAGCTGTTGATGCATTACCTGAATTAACTTCAAGAAAGACAACGTTGGATATGCATATGGATGTATTAGCATCATTATTAAAAGAATTAGAAGCAAAATCACTTGATAAATTTTTTGAAATTGAACAAAATTATAATGATCCAAAAATTCAACAACAATTTTTAGAAATTTTAAAAAATGATTCAAAAAAAGATAATTCAATTGATAAATTTAGAACTTTTTTAATTTTAAATTTATTATGTGATAATTTATCATCACATTTTATAAATCAATGTAAAGAAATATTTATTTCAAAATATTCAAATATTAATTTAAATGCTTTTAATTATATTTTAAAATTTAAACAAATTTTAAATCTTTCAAAAAATATTTCATTAAATGATCCTTCAAGTCAAAATAAAAATTCATCAAATTTAATTGATTCAAATAATTCTGCATTATTTAATGGATTATCATCAAAATTATATGGTTTAACTGAAGGTAGAATAACTGAAGGTTTAAGTTCATTAGCCACTGGATTAAAAAAATTATTACCCGAAAAGAAAAATTTACCAATAACAAATGTTGTTGAAGCAATAATGGATCCAAATAATGCATCAAATAATTCAATTCAATTAACTGATGATTATTTATATTTAGATCCAAAATCAAGAGGTGGTCATTCAAAACCTCCAAAAAGACAATTATATCAAGAAAGTTTGGTTTTCGTTGTTGGAGGTGGTAATTATTTAGAATATCAAAATTTAACTGAATGGTCAAATCAACCAAATAGAAGTCCAAAAAAAATTATTTATGGTAGTACTGATATTATTACTGCAAAAGAATTTTTAGAAGAAATTTCAACTTTAGGTAGTTTAGAAAATCAATAAAAGAAGAATTTTACGTCTGATTAATTCTTCTTCTATACCTTCATATCAATTTACGAATTTCTTTCACTTCTTTTACCATGATTTATATTTGCCTTACTTTTTTTTTTTTAAATTTTTTTTTTTTTTTCTACACTAAAAATTTTTAGATAATTAATATTGTAATTTTAATCCAAAACTTTTTTAATTTTATACAAAACTTTTTTAATTTTATTTTGATAATAGTAGTATTACATAGAAAACATTTATATCTTAATTAACTAAAGATAACCTTTACTTTCTTCTAAAAGTTTAATTGAACGACGTGAATCCAAAAATAATAATTCACATTCTTCAATATCTTCATCAATAATTTCATTACGATTTGAAGTTTTAGCTAAAACTCCAGCTGGTGCTAATAATTGTAAAGCATAACGTAATGAATTTGTTACTCCATGTAATGAAAGTTTATCTAAAGCACTTGAATTTATTGATAATCCTTCTAAATTAGCTCTTTTTGAAATAATAATTCTTATTTCTTCTTGATTATATGGTAAAGTTCTAACAATAAGTAATCTATCAATTAAATCAGGTGGACATCCATGAGGTGATTTAGTATCATCATCTGTACCTCTAACTGTAGTCATACCACGATTTGAAGCTAATACAACAATTGGAGCTATTGAACTTTCTAAAGCTCTATTTAAATATGTGAAAATTTCAATATCTAGCATATTAACTTCATCAATAAATAATACACCTGGAATAAGTTCAGCAACACCTTGATCAATATATTTTGATACAACTTTATTAACTTCTGATCTTAATTTATCTGTTATTTCAGTTTTTCTTGGTTTTAATAATTGTCCCATCATTGATAAAACATCTTGTCCACCTTGTGGTCTTGCATTAGCAACATCTAAATCATGTAATGTAACATCTTGAACAATTTCTTTTTTTTTATGAACTTCACCTTTTGGTAATGGTACATATTCTTCAGCTTCTAAATCAAATTCAGTAGCATATGCATCAGATCTACCAACTCTTTTAACTGATCCGGTATTTGCTTCAATATAAATAACATCACCTGGAGTTACTCTTTCTTTTTGAATACTTTCATATATACTTGGATCTAATCTTAAATTTTTAGTACCTTTAGCAGTTTTTAATCCAACAATAACATGACTAATAGTTTTACCATATCCACCTAATGGATTTTCTGCTTCTTCAGGTGTTAATTCAGTAACTTCACCTTCATATACTTCTTTAGTTTCTTTAATTCTTAAACCAATTGCTCTTCTAAAATTTTCCATTAAAGCAGCTGTCTTTTTCAATTCTGCTGAAAATAATTCAGATCCAACAATTGGACAAAATGGAACTTTTGGTCCTAATTCTTGTGATATAGCTAATGCTAATGCTGTTTTACCGGTTGCTGGTGCACCTGCTAATAATATAGCTTTACCACTCATTTTTTTAGATTTAATTAAATCTACTATAAGTCCACATGCTTCTCTAGCATCAGATTGTCCAACAAATCCACCTTCAACTTTTTTAGCTATACCATGTTCATCTAATCCTAATCCTTTTATATGTGTATGGGCAGCTGTCCTACTTTCCCTGACTTGAGTATCTTGAACTTCATTTATTTGAACCATTTTGACACCGACTCAATGCTTTCGAAATGATTGATGTATTATTCGTTAATTATAAATTATTAATGCTTTGATTGTATAGCTCATTCAATCGTTCTTATTTTTTCTCTTCATCTTTCAGGTCAATTGTTTTTTCTCTTCTAGCTCACAAATGTCGCACAGTATATACAGGAATATTTCTTCCCCCTCCAAAAAAAAAGAGAGACATTATCTCAGATTACATCCGTACATCATAATTTTCAAAAAAAAAAAAAACTTGTGAATTAAAATAAAATAAAATATCTCTTTCAAATAGAATGTCTGGCATAATCTAAGAAGTGAGACACGAAAAAGGTGGACTTACATTTCCAGTTACTTTTTGCAAAAAAAAAATCATTATTTTGAATCAATAGCGGATATTGCAATATATCCTTCTTTACCCAAACGTAAACTCATCATCAATTATCAATTCATAGTCACGTCCAGATTCTGTTTCATCGATTGCTTTTTCAATTACGATCACTCAACACAAAAAAACTTTATATTTTTTTGCAACTTTTAACTTACGTTGAACTAAAACGCAGACAATTCACCATGTCAAAATCCATGCAAAGTACAGCTAGAACTTTCTTCTGTTTGAAATGAAATACCTGCAAGGTATATGGCCTGAATATACCGTATGAAGTACTTGACTGTGTATCTTCAAGGGTGTATCCAATATGTAGCGGAGTTCCTAGAAAAGAAATTACGCCGGTCTTAGGACCCGTGCGCAATTGTTTCTTTTACGCGAAGCGAAAATTATTTTGACGTTTCATTTCAACAGGAAAATAATTAAGCTTTACCTGTATAAAATAACTAATACGATGCATTCCTATATCTTATTATAATCATACCTTGACGTGACCATAAAGGGATAATGTCCGAACGGATTTATGTAGCTTGAATCCGGGTCTACATATTTCACTTACTCACAGCCTATCTGCATCAAAATATGAGACAGACATCTTTTATTTTTATTACTTCATTGACTTTGCATCGAGTCAAGGAATATATTTTTTTCTGCATAACGTCCTTGACTCGATATTCAAACGCAGTCATTTTTGATCATGTTATATCTGAATTACGAAGCTTTACTGATTTGAATCAAATTATGAATCGAAGTTTAAACACGCAAAAATATTATTATACACATATATACATTATAGGCTTTCTTTAAAGAGTAGAATTGTATTAAGCAAAGATACAATATCAACCATCGAAATCACCATCGACTTCAAATTCTTGATCATTTGGTTCTTTTGGTTCTTGACTTTCTGACCATTGTGTCACGTCATCAATATGACTTAAAATAGTTGCAACAGATTCACTATCTTTTGAACAGTCTAACGGTAAAAATTGAACCATTCCGAAATCATCCACTAAACTTGCAATGGCTTTATTTAATCTAAGAAATTTTGGATTTGTTTCATTTTGTGAACTATCACTTAATAATAATGGATCAGGATTCAAAAATTTCTTTAATTCTTTTCTTGAAACTTCATTTTTTATTAAATCGATTTTTGATAATATATTTATATGGGGTAATTCAAGCAAAATCATGGCTGACATAGCACTTAAAGCTCCTGAAAAAAATTTAGATCGATCTATGACAAATGGAGCTTCAAGTAAATAAGTAGCACATAAATTGAAATTCAATGTGGTTTTTAAATGATCAACTATAGCAGGTAATACTGGTATATGAGTATATAATTCAATTTGACCTGGACAATCAAATATCAAATATTCATCGTTGAAATCACCAATCTCCTCATCTAACCAATCTAGATTGTTCAATAAAAATTCAAAACAGTATATTAAAGCACCATTTGGACCAAGATCCATTTCTTCCATTACATCTTGTAAAGAGATCAAGTCTCTTATATCGATGGTAAATTCGAATTCAGTAGCTTCAGCTGCAGGATCCAAATTAACTATATGTGCTCGACGACCTATTGATTGCATATGTGCTATTATGGAATTACAAAATGTGGATTTACCAACCCCGGCTGGACCTAATGCTAATACACCAACCCTTGACATGATTAATGATATATTTTATTGATATTAATGAAATTGATAACAACTTTACAATTAGTGAATGCTTACATAAATCTAAAGATTTTTATATTTGTAATATCAATATCATTCATATGATGAGCAGAAGTAGTGCGCTTTACAAAAACATTTTGTATCAAAAAAGAGTTTATCGTATATTTTTTTTATCTATGAATTTTTTGATCTACACCAACAATCATCAAAATCATTTTCTACTTGAATCATTGCATTGATATTTTCTTCTTGAAATATTCTTTCACATTGTCTTTTGATGTAGGATCCATTCTCTCCCCTATAAACTTGAATGTGAATATAACCATTTAATTCCAGATTATCACTTGAAGGCCAAAATCTTGGTGTTGTAAATGATTTAATTCCCTTAATCGTAACAATGTGATTTAAAGTAGCTCTGAGTTTTGCTTCCTTTTTGGTATCTAATTTCAATAACAACGTGGACGCAGTTGATTTAATTAGAGGAATAGCAGATAAGAATATCAAACTAGCAATAATTATGGATGCAACAGGATCAAAACCTTCCCAATTGAAAAATTTAATTAAAATAGTTGAGACTACAACACCGACTGATCCCAATGTATCTGCTAAAATATGTAAAAAGATACCTTTCATATTGTCATTCATTCCGCTCTCACAACTTTCTTCCGATGAATTTTCATCGTGTCCATGTTCATGACTGTGTTCATGACTTTCACTGTGACTTTGACTATGACTTGGGCCATGACTATGACCATGACTATGACCATGTGAATGACCGTCGTGACCATGATTAAATGCAAAGATACCTACCAAGTTTACGAGTAAACCTAAAAATGACACAATTATTAATTCCGTAGTTTTTTGTAACGAAACAGGATTAAATAATCTACCTATAGCTTCAAAAAGGATACTACCTGATATACCAACCAATAACGTACCATTTGTAAAACCTGCCAAAATTTCAAAATGTTTCAATCCGAATGGAAATTTCCCATTGGAATCAATTGGATATTTCAGTAGGATACCCGCTACCAAGCCCAATGCTAAAGATGTACAATCCAAGGCCATATGTAATGAATCCGACAAAAGACCTAAAGATTTTGATCTGAAGGAATATAATAATTGCACAAACATGAAAGTTGTATTCAAAAGTAAAAAATTGAATATAGCCCTTGTATCTGAATGAGCCAATAATTCTTTCAAAATTGAATTTCGTTGTGATCCATCTGGAATGACAGCATCTTCTTCATCCGTTTGTTTAAATTTAATACTTTTGTCTGCTTTTATAACAACAGGTGAAACGACTTTTATAACAAAATACAACGGAGAAGTTGTCACCGATAATACAATGTATTCCAATGAGATTGAAAATAAAGAAATTATGATGGGACTAAATTTGAATTGTCTTAAGTGATTTTCAGGTATTGAAATGAGGGTAACAAAAGTTGCTGCTGTATTCACACCAAGCATTATGAAGCTTAAGTCTTCGAATCCAAAGCCAATTAATAAAATTGACGACGATAACAAAGATATAGATAAACATTTAGTATCCAAATTGTTAAGCGATGAGCTTATGGATGATAAAGTAAATTTTTTATACAATATTTTAAAGGATATTACTACCATAATATATCCAGCAACGACAACAAGTAAATTAACATGATCATTGAAATTATTGTAAACGTCTGTAACGAATGAAAGGAGAGTGTATGGATTGAACTGATTGAGATATAATCCAAGATATAATACAGATAGTTTATTTATTGATAGTATTTTTGTGGATAAATAAATCAAGGCAATTCCAACTATCAAATGAATTGTTGAATTCGCCGAGGTGGTTCTCTCTATTCGTTTCGTTTCCTTATTTGCGATGATATTGAAATGCAAAAGTAACTTTGTGGAAAACAAGAATAAACTTGATAAACATATTGAAAGGGATATGTTTGCGATGAAAAATTTAAAAGAATACTCTGTATTCAGTAATGCAAGGTTTGCAGATAATAATAAACTTGGAAATGCTAGTAAGATCGGTAAAGTTCCTACGAGTTGCAGTAGACTAGAGACATCAGTGACATTGTCTTTGATTATTTGATTGGTGGAGTTGTAAATGTCATTTATGTTCGTCTTTTCATTATTTGTTACGAATGGGTTCCTAATTTGTTGTGGAGTCAGATTTGAGAAAGTCAGATTATGGCTATCCGTATGTTTATGCATGTATGAATTGGAATTGGAATTGGAATGTGAATGTGAATGTGAATGTGAGTTTGAGTTTGAGTCGTCTACCGAAGGGTAGTTATGCGATATACTGTTATGACTATTAGTATTAAGATTGTGTGAGTGCCTGTGCTCATCAGTTTCATTGTCTGCTACTGTTGATGAAGAGTTACCAGAACCAAATGAAAACGCCAGATTTAATTGATACTCATCATCCAATGCAGGTTGTATTGAGCGACCCCTTGTATGAGAGTAAGAGTCCAGTTTATGATGAGACATGAAGCTATGAATTTCGATACTGTGGTGATGTTCTAAGGTACATGGAAAGTTGAAAATTTGGCTTTTGAAAGGTGTAACCATTATCATCATTGGCGACGTGTGTTTTTAAAAACTCGGTGTACGGACTTAAATCGAAACCTGTAGAAATTCGCGTAAGATGTGGACCAAGAATAGAGAGATTGCTAAGTCGTGCAGTATGAAGCAGCGTTTTATCAAAACTGGCCTTCTTCAAAGATTTTCATTCTGAAATTATCTTTACTATGTTGATATCAAAACTCATACCGTCAATGGTTTATCAAAAAGAGAAGCTCATCTGCATTTAGTTTTCCAATTTCACACATAATATATGTAGGACTGATGATGACGTTGACTGTAATAATCAAAAACATAGGAATTGTCACTGATGATTTTTTTGCTTGCCAGATTTTAGCTCATTCCAATACTAATGTATTGAAGCAGGACTGTTCATAGTTCAGAACTATAATGATGATGGTGCAAAGTATGAAATAGCACGAAATGTAGTATCGACTTTATACATTTTGCAATTCTTGATCAAAGTCGTGCAAACGCCAAAACAGTATGTGCAGTACCAAAATTAGTACTGGCAATAGTTTGAGTGGCAAGACTGAAAGAAGGAATATAGTAATATAGAGCACAGTATTCATGATCCATTACACCTCAATTAACTAGTTTTTGTAAATTAGCGAGTAATCATTTCAATAAAGCCGCTTCAGACAGAGGACGAATAATCAAATCATAGAGTACTCACCCATTTTACAGCTTGCAGCAAATTAGTTGATTCAATAATAAAAAAATCTAATCCAGTTCTAGTCACACGCAAACCCTTACCGAAAAGAATAAGATACAATGTCCACATTAGAAGAATTAGAAAATAATAATCAAGAAGATTTAATAGATCAAGAAATTTTGAACTCTGCTACTTCCGATATTGTCAATAGAACCAAATTGTTGGATAATGATATCAAAGTAATGAGATCTGAATCGCAAAGATTGTCTCATGAGAAATCCGTTATGACAGAAAGGATTAAAGATAATCAAGATAAAATCAATAATAATAAGCAATTGCCATACCTAGTAGGTAATGTCGTTGAACTTTTAAATTTGGAAGCTGAGAAAGAAGCATCAGAACAAGGCGCCAACGTTGACGTTGATGCTACAAGATCAGGTAAATCTGCCGTAATCAAAACATCCACAAGACAAACAATTTTCCTTCCTTTAGTCGGTTTGGTAGATCCTAGTAACTTAAAACCTAATGACCTAATAGGTGTTAACAAAGACTCATATTTAATTTTAGATACATTACCTTCAGAGTATGATTCAAGAGTGAAAGCTATGGAAGTTGACGAGAAACCAACTGAAGATTATACTGATATCGGTGGATTAGACAAACAAATTGAGGAACTTATTGAAGCTGTCGTCTTACCAATGAAGCAAACCGAAAAATTCGTAAACTTAGGTATCAAACCACCTAAAGGTGCTTTAATGTATGGTCCACCAGGTACTGGTAAGACATTATTGGCAAGAGCCTGTGCTGCTCAATCAGGTGCCACCTTCTTAAAATTGGCTGCACCTCAATTAGTGCAAATGTTTATAGGGGATGGTGCTAAATTAGTTCGTGATGCTTTTGCGTTAGCAAAGGAAAAGGCTCCAACAATTATATTCATTGATGAATTAGATGCAATTGGTACAAAGAGATTCGATTCAGATAAAAGTGGTGATAGAGAAGTACAAAGAACTATGTTGGAGTTATTGAATCAGTTAGATGGTTTTGGCTCTGATGATAGGGTAAAAGTATTGGCTGCAACTAATAGAGTTGATACTTTAGATCCTGCATTATTGAGATCTGGTAGATTGGATAGAAAAATTGAATTTCCATTGCCTTCAGAAGAAGCTAGAGAATCTGTTTTAAAAATTCATGCAAGAAAACTAAATTGTGATAACAAATCTGTCAACTGGAGAGAATTAGCAAGATCAACTGATGAATTTAACGGTGCCCAATTGAAAGCAGTTACAGTTGAAGCAGGTATGATTGCATTAAGAAATGGTAAATCTATTATAAAGCATGAAGATTTCGTAGAAGCCATTGGTGAAGTCCAAGCCAGAAAATCAAAATCTGTCAACTTCTATGCATAGTTTATTACATATATCCCTCTTCACGTATTTCATGTATAATATACTTTTCTTAATTGATCAATGTATGATTAATATCTACAATATAAAAATTTGTAAATTCTGTAATAATTATTGATAGCTAATGTTATCAATTTAAATCTATATATCTTGCGAGTATATATACATGATATGAATTTCAAAAATAGAACAATTTATATCATTTTCTAATATACAACTTCCAGCAAATGGAACGTTTTGTGGTACATCTTGTTCAATTAGATGGCTTTTGAGCTTTTTTCAATTCATCTCTCAATTTTTTGGAGAAGTCATCTTGATTATCATCATCATCCCAGTCTTCTTCCCATAAGTTAGCAGAAGAAAGTTGGGGATTTGTTTCATTTGACCACTTTGTATCTTCTGGAAAATCTTCGAATTCATCATCTTCTTCTAATGTTTTGATGATCTTCTTTTCAGATTCATCACCGTTAGTCTGTGGAGTTGAATTGACAGCTGTAGATGACATTGTTGATTGCTGTATATATGTATTTATGATGTTTATGGTATGTGACAAGAACAGTATATCGCCACCCCAAAAATCATAGTTTTGAAAAGATATATATCGTTCGAGTGTCTCGCACGTGACTTTATTTTGTGATTTTGTGGATCATTTCAATTTACGATTTTGATTTTTTTTCTACTGGCTCTGCTCTGTCTTCTCATCTAATCATAAAGAATTATACATCAAAGAGTCCTTAAAGCTTTACGATTGAAACATAGAAGGCCTATAAACTATACCTTGCACAATGAAGGATGTTGTCGTTGATATAGCCCCGAAATGTATCAAAGGGCTAGATTTTGGTGCTTTGTCTTCCAAAGATATCATTGCACAATCCGAAATCGAGGTTCAAACAAGAGATTTATATGATTTAGAAAAGGGTAGAACGGCGAAAGTTGGTGGGGCGTTAGATACTAGAATGGGGGTTTCGTCAAACTCTACAGAATGTGCAACCTGTTTTGGTAACTTGGCCTCATGTCACGGTCATTTTGGTCATATCAGATTAGCATTACCAGTGTTTCATGTTGGTTACTTCAAGTCAATTATACAGGTTCTTCAATCTATTTGTAAAAACTGTTCTGCAGTTTTGTTGGATGAGCAAACCAAAAGAACTTTTTTGAATGACTTAAGAAAACCAAATATTGATAATTTGAGAAGAATGAAACTATTGAGAAAGGTCTTGGATCAATGTAAAAAACAAAGAAGATGTTTGAAATGTAACCACGTAAATGGTGTTGTCAAGAAGGCAGCAAGTGGAGCTGGTCCTGCTGCTCTCAAAATCGTTCATGACACTTTTCGTTGGATTGGTAAGAAGTCAGCCCCGGAAAAAGAGTATTGGGACAAAGAGTTTGATGAAGTTTTTATGAGAAATCCTGAATTGGAAAAGTTTGTCAAGAGGATACACGATGATTTGAATCCTTTAAAAGTTTTAAATCTTTTTAAACAAATCACACCATCTGATTGTGAATTTTTTGGTATTGATTCTGCCAGAGGTGGGAGACCAGAAATGTATTTATGGAGGTATTTACCTGCTCCACCTGTTTGTATTCGACCATCCGTTATGATGGATGCACAATCCAATGAAGATGATTTAACGGTGAAATTAACAGAAATCGTCTGGACTTCTACTTTAATAAAAGCTGGTATTGAAAAAGGTATATCTATTAATAATTTGATGGAACAGTGGGATTATTTGCAATTATCGGTGGCCATGTATATAAATTCAGATTCTGCAAATCCTGCATTACTACCTTCTGCTGGTGGTGGTGGTTCTAAGTCCGCCAAACCAATAAGGGGGTTCTGTCAAAGATTAAAAGGTAAACAAGGTCGTTTCAGAGGTAATCTTTCTGGTAAAAGAGTCGATTTTTCAGGTAGAACTGTTATTTCGCCTGATCCTAATTTAAAAATCGATGAAGTTGCTGTTCCTGATAGAGTTGCCAAAGTTTTAACTTACCCAGAGAAATGTACACGTTATAACCGTAAAAAATTACAAAAACTTATTCTTAGTGGTCCAAATGAGCATCCTGGTGCTAACTATGTTCAAAAACAGAATGAATTGACTAAAAGAAATTTGAGATTTGGTGATAGAGTGAAACTAGCAAAAAGTTTACATATTGGAGATGTTGTTGAAAGACACATTGAAGATGGTGACGTTGTTTTATTCAACAGACAACCGTCTTTACATAGATTATCAATTTTATCGCATTATGCCAAAATCAGACCATGGAGAACTTTTCGACTCAATGAGTGTGTTTGTACACCTTATAATGCTGATTTCGATGGTGATGAAATGAATTTACATGTTCCTCAAACGGAAGAAGCTAGAGCTGAAGCCATCAATTTGATGGGGGTCAAAAATAATTTACTTACACCAAAATCTGGTGAACCAATTATTGCCGCTACACAAGATTTTATCACTGGTTCTTATTTGATATCTCATAAAGATTCTTTCTACGATAGAGCTTCATTGGTCCAATTATTATCAATGATGTCAGATGCTGATGTTCAATTTGATATACCTCCTCCTTCTATATTCAAACCGGTTATGTTATGGACCGGTAAACAAGTGTTTTCTTTATTGATCAAACCAAATAAAAAATCTAACATTGTTATCAATTTAGATGCCAAATGTAAAACATTCATACCCCCTCCAAAAGGATTACCCAATGAAATGTCACCGAATGATGGTTATGTTGTTATCAGGGGTTCTGAAATATTGAGTGGAGTTATGGATAAGTCATTATTAGGTGATGGTAAAAAGCATTCCGTTTTCTACACTATTCTTCGTGATTACGGTCCAGAAGCAGCTGCCACAGCTATGAATAGAATGGCCAAATTGTGTGCCAGATTTTTGGGTAATCGAGGATTTTCGATCGGTATCAATGATGTCACACCAGGTGTGGAATTGAAGAAGAAAAAGGAATTAATGGTTGAAGCTGCATATCTCAAGTGTGACGAGTTGATTGATTCTTACAATAGAGGTAAATTAGAAACTCAACCTGGTTGTAATGAAGAACAAACATTAGAAGCCAAAATTGGTGGTTTGTTATCCAAGGTTAGAGAAGAAGTTGGTGATGTATGTATCAGAGAATTAGATTCATTAAATGCTCCATTGATTATGGCTTCGTGTGGTTCTAAAGGTTCCACGTTGAATGTTTCTCAGATGGTGGCGGTTGTTGGTCAACAAATTATTGCAGGTAATCGTGTTCCCGATGGTTTTCAAGATAGATCATTGCCTCATTTCACCAAAAATTCCAAAACACCACAATCTAAGGGTTTCGTTAGAAATTCTTTTTTCAGTGGATTGACCCCACCAGAATTCTTATTTCACGCCATTTCAGGTAGGGAAGGTTTAGTCGATACTGCCGTTAAAACTGCTGAGACCGGTTATATGTCTAGAAGATTGATGAAATCTTTAGAAGATTTGTCATCACAGTACGATAATACAGTAAGAAATTCATCCAATGGTATAGTTCAATTTACCTATGGTGGTGACGGTTTGGATCCGTTTGATATGGAAGGTGACGCAAGGCCCGTGAATTTCGTTCGTCAATGGGATCATGCTTTCAACATCACCTATGATATTCATGACACAGGGTTGTTGCCATATGAAATCAAAGAATTGGTTGACACGCTTTTGATTCCATTAGAGAAAAAACTTATCAGATATGATAATGTTGGTAATATTTTGCCAGTCGAGGATCTTGACAAAATAGAATTTATTGATCAAGAGGATGCCGAGCGTGCATTTTATCAGTCCATAAGAGATTTTACCACGAAAAAAGCTACCGAGTTAGCTACAATTAGAGAAAGAAAAGGGCTCAAGACTTTTTTCACTAAACCTTCAAATGATGACATATTAGTCGAGGAAGGTCCTGCTAGAGCAAATGCAGTCAATCAATTGTTAAAAATTTCTGAAAGCTCTGTACGTGAATTCTTGAAACAATGTATCCTTAAATATTCCAAAGCTAAGGTCGAACCAGGTACTGCAGTCGGTGCTATCGGTGCTCAATCCATTGGTGAACCGGGTACTCAAATGACTTTAAAAACTTTCCATTTTGCAGGTGTGGCATCCATGAATGTCACTTTAGGGGTTCCTCGTATTAAAGAAATCATCAATGCATCAAAAACTATTTCTACTCCGATTATCAACTCAGTATTAGTAAATGATGATGATGAAATCGCTGCTCGTGTCGTGAAAGGTAGAATCGAAAAAACTTGTTTGAAAGACATTGCTTATTATATCGAAGATGTTTACAAAAACGATATGGCTTATTTATCTATAAAAGTAGACTTGAAGACAATAGAAAAATTGCAATTGGAGTTAAACATTGAAGGTATAGCCCATGCTATTGTATCGGCTCCAAAACTAAAAATTATTCAAAGTGATGTTTCCATAACAGGTAGAGATAGAATAAATGTATTGGTTACTTTACGTGAATCGAAGTCAGAAAGTTTATCAAAAACTTTACTTTCTGATTACAAAAGTAGTGACGCTGTTAATACTTTATTCTTTAGAATGCAACAATTAAAGAGAGCCTTACCAGGAATCGTAATCAAAGGTATAACTAATATAGCGCGTGCCGTTATTAACATTAGGGATGATAATAAGAGAGAATTATTGGTTGAAGGGTATGGATTGAAAGATGTTATGTGTACTGATGGTGTTATAGGTACCAAAACGAAGACTAATCATGTTCTTGAAATTAATGAGGTTTTAGGTATCGAAGCTGCCAGAGCTTCTATCATTGGTGAAATCGATCATACTATGGGAAGTCACGGTATGAGTGTTGATCCTCGTCATATCCAATTGTTAGGTGATGTCATGACTTACAAAGGTGAAGTGTTAGGTATTACTAGATTCGGTTTAAGTAAGATGAGAGACTCCGTTTTACAGTTAGCATCATTCGAGAAAACTACTGATCATTTGTTCGACGCATCATTTTACATGAAAAACGATAAGATAGAAGGTGTATCTGAATGTATCATTTTAGGTCAAACTATGAGCGTCGGTACAGGTGCATTCCAGCTAGTCAAAACTTCTGACCATGATAAGAAAGTATTGAAACCCAAGAAAACTTTATTCGAAAATTTGTGTACAGTTTCAGCTGCTGCATAGTTCATGACCAATTAACGACTAGCTAAATATACATTTTGTAATATATATAGTTTTAAACTCAAAATATAAACGTACGTATGATGTCAAATTATACAAAGTAAATTTCTAGTTGCGAGATTTCGCATTTTTGTATGTTTTGGTTTTGTAAGTTTGCGAGGTCTTATTTGAGATTATATAAAATATGTCATTATGTTAACCACACCCAAGAGAATAAAATTAGTTATCATGGTATACAGAGATTCAGCGTTTACATATGTGCATATGGATGATTTGAATCAAGTCCTCTATATGGAAAAGTGGCAAGATGATCCAATCCCATTTGACGACATAGATACGCATGCACTACTCGAAGCTACATCAAGCTTATTCCCTCAATTTTTACTAGAAGATGAAGAAGATGGGGGAATACCAATCAACTCCTCGACATTTGGAGCCAAGGTCTACAAAAATAGAAGTCTACTAAAAGAAAAGGTTTGGAGTGACTTAGGTGTTTACGATAAGTTTTTAAAGGAATCAAGCTCATTACACAAACAAAAGGATGAAACAATTCTCAAATCTATATATACCAAACTGTCCAATGGGTTCATGGATACATTGGAGGAGATTGATCAATTAAGTGTGAGTGATTTCTTGTCAAACGGTTACAGTACAGAGAATGCTATGAATCAGTTGTTGTCTCCATCCGAAATTATGGGCAATAATACGAACGCAGGCGATATATCAATAGCATCAACTTCCGATTATATAGGTCAAAGTAACAACACGTTTCTTCGATCTAATTCAAATGGTGGACCAAGCTCAAATTTGCAACAGCAACAACATCAACAACATCAATATCAACACCAGCAACAACTACAATCTCAAACGCAGCAAGAACCGTTGCCTCACATTCAAACTCCTAGGATAGGTAGAACCCGTCAGTCGTCGACAGATAAGAATTTACAAACGCCGATTACACGTATTGTCAGATGAATTTATCAAAATACAGTAATGATACATATGATATAATGATAACTATATATATATTAAAATACAAAATTAATAGAAAATTCTAACCTACTAAAAGGTTAATTTTATCTTTTTCAATCTCATTCTTTAGCTCGTTTAACTTTGTTTTCCTATAATCAGCCTTTTCTTGCCTCCTTTTAATTTTGACCATCGCTAAAACAAAGGTAGCTACAATTCTGAAAGATAATTTACCACCATTTTTCAATCTTTGCAAATCCATCGAGGTGTAATCTGGATATATTCCACAATGAGCTAGCTTTACAAGATCATTTTTTATCAACTGATTTGAGTTTTTCACAGATTTAATCATGAAGTCATTCATGAAAGATAAATCGTTGGATTTCAAATTCATGTCATGAAGGACCACTTTGTAGTATTGTAGTTGATGCTTCAAAAGCTTGAGCTCGTCTGAAAATTCATATCGAGGGCTGGAAGGAGGTGTTATTTTGGTCGTAGATAATTTGTGAGTTAAATGATCAATTTGTTTGCGTAAGTAAGCGTTATTTCTTTTAGCCCTTACAACTTCGTCTTCATTCATAGACGAATGTCTGTATGCATTTATATCATTGTCGTTTAGTTTATTGGCTAACTTCGTACAATGCTTAAAAGAAGTGCTTAACTCGCTAGCCAAACTTCTCGTTTTACTTTCAAGTTTGGTCCTTTCCAATTCCATTAATTTAGCATCAGTTTCTAAGCTCGATATTATATCCTCGAGTTTAGATTTATCTCTTTGTAAAGAACTATTCTTTTCTGTAACAGCATTCATTTTTGACTGCAAATCAGAAAGCTGTGTGGTTAAAGCGGTTTCTTTCGACACGGCGTCGGAAAGATTTATTGATAAAGTGTTGTTAGTATTCTTTGAGTTTTCGAGCTGTTGCTCAAGCAATGCTATCAAGGGAGACAAAGAACGCTCTGGATCATTGGGTTTTGTATAGTATTTTTCATCCATCAAGATGTTAATTTTGTTTTTGTAGTAGGCAACCTGATCTCTGTAATCATTTTCTAGTTTTTGATAATCAGATTCTAAATCTCTAAGCTTTATTTCATAATCATTCTTGACTCTCGATAAGTCATCGTCTTTGGTTCCAGATAATGAAATAAGCTTCAATTGTCTGTTGAGATCTCTCACATAGCCTTCAAGAGTTTCAATAAGAGCATCTTTATCTGCAATAGCTGCCTGGAGTTTATTGCATTTTGAGGTGAATTCTTGAATTTCAATCTCGTTTTCGTCTTTGGCTAGTTTAAGTTGATTCTTTTCCTTCGAAATTTTTTGGTATTCAGTTTCTAAGTATGAAGTATTTGCATGTGGAACGCCCTTGTTTGTTTTTTCGAGCTCCAAATCTCTTTGAAGATTAGCTAATTGGATATTCAAATCATTTACTTGCTGAAGTAATTGTCTCTTTTCGTATTCATCGCGTTTCCTATTGACGTTTTCCAATTCGAGCAAGGCAGACTCATCGTATTTCCTAGAAAATATTTTAACCTTATTCAATAATTTTTGATTTTCTTCTTCGGCTTCTGCAATTTGTTTGTCAAACCTTAGTTTGAGCGATCTGATCTCTGATTCAGCACTTTCCAACGCCGCCAGGGCTGTAGCATATTCTTTCTCAAAATAATCTAGCTTGTTGATAAGATCTTTGTTCTCCTTCTGTGCTGCGGTGAATTCTTTTCTTTCCGTCTGTAGTTCACGATACAATTCTTGGTTTTCTTGTTGAATCGCAAATATTCTACTGGCATCGACGTTTGTTTGGTATGCTTCATCTTGATATTTTGCCAATTCCTCTTTCAATTGTTTGATTTCCACTTCATGCGATTTCAACAAATTCGTACGTGATTGATTTATATCAGCCTCTCTGTCCATAGAAGCTTTTGATGTCGCAAGTTTCAATTGAGATCTTAAGGTTGATTCTTCCGCCTCCTTTTCTTTTATGTCTTCCCTCAAGTCATGCACTATATTTTTTAGCCTTTGAATTTCTCTATCTTTAATCTCTTTCAAATCTGAGAGTTCTTTATCAGCCCTACTCAAAGATATAGTATTGACACTTGAAATTCCACTAAACCTAGCGTTGATACTACTGTATTTATCTTTCCAAGATTGCAAGTCATCTCGAAGATTGTTGAGCTCAGTTTCTTTATTGTTCAATTCAGTTTGAAGTGTTTTGACATTTGCTTCAAACGAACCTCTTTCGTATTCGGTATGCATGGCTTGTTTCTTTAAAGATTCGATTTGAACATTTAAACGTTGAGCTTCTTCTCTGGCTTCATTCAATTGTATCTTGGTGGCACTTGAATCATTCAGACTTTCATTTAATTCGTCTACTGTTCTTCTCAACTGTTGATTTTCACTTTGTAAATATTCTAGACGTTCCAAGATTTCATCAGGTATTCGAACTTGCTCGACATCGCGATCAGTTAATTCTTCAAGTTTTTGTTCCAACTGCCTTATCCTGTCATCTTTTTCTTGAGCAGCTTGCTGAAACAGCAATTTGATTGAATCGATTTGATCTTGTTGCCCGCTTTCTGAGATATTTTCTTTGTTGGAGTAAAGTTCAAGCTCTTTTAAATTAGTTTGTAACTCTTTAATTTGGGTGACTGATTCCAATAACCTTTGTTTTAAGTCAATATTTTCGCTGGCTAGCTCTCTTTGTTCTTGAGGTGTTTTTTTAAGGAATTTGTTTAGTGTAGCAACTTCTATTTTGAGATTGTAATTTTCAGTTTGAAGTCTTTGCAATTGATATTGTTGTTCTTTTATGGAGTTCATTCCGTTATCAACTAAATTATTACCGGATTGGCCAAATTTGTTGCTAAATGAAAGAGGTCTTCCAGAATTTTGATTCATATTGGTTTCGAGTGGCTTTAGCGAAAGCGATGGCATTCCTGCTATAGTTGTATTATTAAAATTATCTGTAGTTTCATCAAAGCTAGAGTCCATTATCGAGTTATTGACCTCTTGAGCATTAAATCTTCTTGAGCCTGTGTGTCCTTTTAATGAGTGCAGCAAGTCACCTTGCAGTTTTTCTGGTGATCCTCTAGTAGGTTTAGCTCCAATGGGTGTGAATTCATATCGTTTATCATTATTAGTTACTCTTTGAGGAGTACCAAGTAAATTCTTTGTGAAAAACATGAGTTGATTATATAGTCATGTGTCGTATTTTGTATGTCAGTGATTAGATCGAGTAAGCAGTAAATCGCTGTTAGTCCTTTATGTTACTTTTCTAGTACAAGCTTTACAATCTTTCGATGTTGTATCTATATAAAAATACCATAGATTTTGATATCTTAAAATCAAAACAAACTTAAAAAGACGCGACCGCAAAAAGAATAAAATCGAGAAGTATGCCTGCACATAAACGCACCCATACACCTGATACATACAGAATGTTTGCAACTTTTATATGGCACCTACAGATAAAGGTATAATATTGAAAGGGTATATTGAATGATAAGGCAAAATATACGACCAATTTGTTGTCTATTAAGGTATGATTTTCGCTTCTCGAGAATGAGGGAAACGAGTTTTTTAAATGGTTGGTGACAGAATGGCTTTCTTGAAAGAATCTAATGAGTTATAAGCAGCTCCACTTGTGATAGAAGTCTTTGCATGTTCAACCCCTTCAGACCAGCTGTCGCATATACCGGAAACCACTGCAATTGCTGCACTATTCAAAAGAATATAATCAATCAATGGATGATTTCCATGGTCCTTTACGATATACTCAGGTGAATCTTGACGTAAAATATGCATCAAAACTTCAGCATTTTCATCCGGGGTGCCTGATCTAACAAGGTCTAACGAATGTTCAGGTAAGTTGAAATCTTTTGGTGAGATAATAAATTTGGTAATTTCACCTTTATCATCGACCATCCAACATTTGGTTTTCCCAATAATGGAAATTTCGTCGAGACCTACCTCACCGAATACAATCATAGTGTTCTTGTGATACGCTTGTGATTTTGTCATTTGTGCAACGGCTTGTGCGTAAGCTTCACCTAATTCTTCACTGTATACACCCAATATTCTAGCTTTCAATGGCATTGGATTTATCAAAGGGCCTAAAATGTTGAATATAGTTGGAATACCTAGTTCCGCTCTGACTGGTGCTACTAAACCCATTACTGGATGGAAAGATGGTGCGAATAGAAAACAAAATTTAGACTGTTTTACGATGCTAGGAGTTGATTCAGCATTCACATTTGATAAGTCAACACCTAATGACTTTAAAAGATCACCAGAGCCGGAAGTTGATGTTGAAGCTTTACCTCCATGTTTACAGACACGTAAGCCCATACCCGCTCCGACTATCGCAGAGGACGTAGAAACATTGAAGGTATTTTGTCCATCACCACCCGTTCCAACTATATCAACATACCCATCCAGGTCAACGGAAGCCGGCGGTATGCTTTGGGCAAATTCTATTAAGGTTGAAGCTGCTGCTGCAATGAATTCTGGCTTATGATCAAGTCCTCTTAGTCTTAAGGCTGTCAAAAAAGCTGCCATTTGAACAGTGGAGACAACCCCACTAAACATGCTTCTCATTACAAGAGTCAAGTCATGTGGAGTGAGATTTGGTGGATCCAAGAGTAATGCTTTTATGTATGGAGTTAACACATTTTTTCCAGCTGTTGTCATTTTTTATCAATCCAATAGTTTTAGTATTTCATGTATCCATTCGTGAATTTGTCACTTCATTTTGACATTCTTGAATGGAGAAAAGTAAAAAAAATTGAGACAAAAAAAAAGGAAACACAAAAATAGAAGCTACTAACATTTAAATGCAAAATTACATGTTGAATATATACAAATTTATATATTCTTGAAAGTGTTTATATATATATACGAGTTTAAACTACTCTCTATTCTTCGTCCTCTTCGCCTTGTTCGACATCTATGTCCAACTCAATCTCCTTATCTGCATCCATATATGAATCACACATACACCAAATTGATAAATTATGATGTCCTGGGTTTGGTATAGTAAACTCAAAGTTCAACTGTTGTGATTCTTTGGAAATCAGAGCTTTTTTTATGGCATACAACTGTTTAGTTTTACTATCTCCAATTACGATCCACCAACTTTCAGTTTTCGAAAATGGATAGTAAGCAGAGACGACCTCTAAATCTTCTAGATCTTCATCTCTCTCTAAGTTGATTTTGATTTCTTTTGGTTGATTAGACTTGACTGGTTCAGATAAGTCTAATTCATAGCTAATATCAATATTAGGATATTTATTCACAAACTCCGCTACAGCATTAAGTTTATCGTCATCTAACTGTAAAACCTCAAGCCTTTCATCATCTTCAAGAGACATAATATCGTAAATGGTTTCCACGTTATGCTTTTTGGCTCTTTGAAGCATTCCTTCATCAACAAATGGAATTTGTTTTAACGGACTGTCTCTATTCCACATTCCTTGTACTATCATCTGTGATAAATCCATTGCATTGATAGCATTCAAATATCCTTCACTAGATAATGTATCAATACAAGCTCCCAATAGATTCATAATCTTTTCGAGTATAATTTGAAGATCTTTAGCCAAATCAACAGGTAAAGCTATTCTCGAAAAATGAGCTTGTAGTAAAACAAAAGCTTTGAACGATGGTGACTCGTAATCCACCGAGGTTGATTTTAGTGGTACCTTGTTATATATCTTTCTCAACTGAGATTCATCCTCTAATCTGATATTTAGTGAATCAAATTCAGCCGCAGAAGCGATGATCTCTAAAATTCCTTTCATCTTGGTTTTGTTATCCAAGCGGGCAAAATTTTTCATAGTTACATAGGAGGTATTATAATGAGCTGCAATAATTGCAGCATTTAAGGGATGGATTTCGTCGTCCGCTTCTTCTTCATCATTCTCATCCTCCTCTTCATTTTCGTCCACTTCGATGAGTTTAGCATTTTCCAAATCACTCAAGGTATTTTCGACCAAATCAGACAAATACTCCGATATTCCCAAGTGAGACGTGTCTTTTATATCATAAAAGCTTGGATTGAGTTGTAGTCTTCTGTAAAAATAAGTGAACGTAATCCAATCAACACAATCTTGTCTTGACTTGAAAGTCCCAGTACTGATCTCGTTGACAAAACAATCATGAATGGAGATACTCAAAAAACTTTCAATTGGTAATGCATCGTTAAGAAATTTACCATAGAATGCTAATTTCGATTCATTTGTCAAGAACAACACTTTACCAGGTTCATTTTCGCTTTGACAAATACCGACTGCTTCTGTTACTAAATTTATTGGGTAGTCAACGTATCGGTGTTCTTTTCCTTCGTATAATTGAGTTCCCATTATTACAACATTAGTAGCCAGTGGCAGATAATAAAGAGAATCCGCTGCTACAATCAAAAAGTTTAGAATATTATTAGTGAACAACTTTTCAACAATCAATCTGTCGACGGAATTCATGTTGTCATAATAGATACCAACACCGTTCGATACTAGTTCACGTAAAGTGACATCTTGAATTTTTTTCAAATAAGCAGCAATAGACTCGAGATCAATATCTAGCAAGTTCCAGTTGTCATTGGCACTCTTCAGTAATAAGCCAGATGCAACATCGATACATGCCTTTCTTGATGGCGCGACAACAACAGATCTTCCAATCTTGACATTTTCCTTCAAGAAATCATAGCAAGATGAAATCATTTGAGAAACTAATGCAGAATTTTTATTATCATCTAATGATTGAAGTCTTATTTCTTCTATTGGCTTCGCCCTGTATGAAGGCCCAAAATTGAAAATATTTTGCTTTGTGCATCCAAGCCATTCCCCAAAATCTCTTCCATTTGCTAGAGGGCTTGACAAAGCGACAATTCTCAAATCAATTCCAGATTGATTTGATACAAATCTCATTCTAGCGAGTATGGTTTCATATGCAACCCCTTGTAATCCACTTCCGACCATGTGTGAATCATCTGCGATTAAAAGTTCAATAGACCTGATTGAACCTCTTTGTCTCCATCTTCTTGAGATAACATCAAACTGGCTTGGTGTCGCTAAAATTAAATGACTCGATGATAATAAGCTGATATCTTTAACTCTATCACCCGTTAACTTGTTAACAACTTTACCAGTAGGCAAGAGATTGCCATATTTTTTCTTCCAGATCTTTGTTTGTTTGTCAATCACTTGCTGAGTTGGCTGTATATATATGATTCGGCCCTTATTTTGTCTCCAGTGATTTAGAATTGCCAACTCAGCGCAAACGGTTTTACCACTTCCTTTCGAAAGACCAACGAAAACACTACCATTGGTAGAATAAATAGTTTGAAATATTTGAGTTTGTGCTTTATTAAAATAAGCAAAGTCAAATGTGTTAATAAACTCCTCCTTTTTAAGCTCCGATGTTGGGACCCTTTGCAATTCTAGCAAGTCGGTAAATGCAGGGAATTGCTTTGGTAATTTGACGTCGTATAATAACAATGGTATTCTTGTTTCAGAATGAAGCCATTTTTCACTCATCACTGTGATATAGTAATTAGGAGGAACGGGCTCAAATATAGGCACAGTAAATTCGACTAGGTGCTCTTTCTCGGCGTATTTCCGTGAGATAACCACAGTATCGGAATAGAGTATCTTTTCCCCATCACAATCTTCAACTAAGATCAAGAACTGTTCAGATCCACCATGATAATTGACGTTCCATTTCCATACTGGGTCAATTTCGAGCTGTACACGAAGCAAAGATGAGGAAATCGGTTGCGAGTAATAGCTCAAGGAGACCTTTGGAAATTGTTGTAGAAGCTCGAATGCTTTTTGACTTTGGCCTTTGAAATTAATAGCTTCTGCTAATTCTGATGCATTAAGATTAAAATAACTGACCCATGGCAAATGCGAGCTTTCTGTAGCTTTTATAATATCGCGAGGAACACCGGAGCCAAATTGTCTGAATGGTGAATTTGTAAGCCACATACGTCTTTCCACCATATTACATAAATTCAAAGTAATTTTAGTCAATGAAGACCACTTCTTTTTCAAAACAATTTCATGAATCGCTCTTAATAAACGGCCTGCAGACTGTGTTATGTAAATCATATCGGCCATTAAGGCATATCCATCCAAAACTAATTTTGAAACGTATGATTGTAATAGCAAACTTACTTTGGCTAAGGAGTCAGATGGGGATTCTTTGACAGGAAATGGACACTTATCAAGTAACTTTGATATCTCAAGCTTTTCTTCCTGTCTGACAGGAATGTATTTAAATTCACCAGAAGATGCAAATATTTTCAAAATTTCAACCTCAGATAACCAAGGTTTTAATTTATTATTATACATTGTTATAGTCAGATAATTGATGTAATAATTAGAAGCAATTTTTCCGAGTTCTGTTGATTTAATAGACCCAGTAATTCCATCATAGATTACTAATTTACTATCATCAAGAATAGTCAAGGCAGAATGTACTAAGTCCATTCTTTTCCAGTAAAGTGATTCGTCTTTACCATATTCTGCACCCACGTGATATAATGCAGGAGATTTGAGCATTCTCACAAAAAGATATGTATATCCAAGCCATGAAATGGCAGCTTCTCTTGAATTAACTGTTCCAAGAACAATCTCGGCATTTAAGTTATCGACCAATCTCTTCATTAATTGAGATTCGATAGGGAGTTGTTGATTCAAAATGGCTAAATAGTATTGAATTTCATCTTGTGATGTGATTATAACACCTTCACCGCTTTTATCATATCTGGGTCTCCCAGCTCTACCTAACATTTGTAAAATGTCTTGAGGGGATAACTGAATCCAAGCACCCTTTTCAGGAGAGTAAGTTTCAGTACCTTTGATAACAACTGTATGTGCTGGAAGATTAACACCCCAAGCTAATGTTGCTGTCGACACCAATACTTTCAAGTGACCTTGAGCAAAAAGATCCTCAACAACACTTCTTTCTCTTTTGTTTAAACCAGCATGATGTATACCAAATCCCCCAGGGACAATTTCCTGTAATGCCTTGTTTTCCATTATCTCCGCTTCTTGCTTTAGTATTTCCGCTGATCCTGAGTCTGACTTCAAGGCTAAATCAAGATTATCTTCCTCTATCAATTTTTCTCTCAACCATTTGGCGGTTTTAAACGTGTCTTTTCTCGAGTGTACAAATATAATAAGCTGATGTTGATTCTTAAAGCTTTCGATTAATTTATCATAACAAGCTTCATTCATGGCATTCACTTTTTTGATTGCCTTTTTTTCCTTTATACCTATAAATTGTTGTTGCAACGGACATGGCCTATAAGAAGAATCGAAATAGTATAAGCCTTTGCTGAAATCAACACGAAGAAATGTGGCTACGTCTTCATAATTTGGTAACGTTGCCGAAAGTCCGACAAGACGAACTGGGTCTCCAGTCTTTTCGACTTGTCTTATAACCCTACTTACGATACTTTCCAAAACAGGACCTCTTTCATCGTGTAGTAAATGAATCTCATCAATTATAATTAGCTTAACGAGATCAGTGTATGGTGAGTTAGAAGATTTTCTAGTTATAACATCCCATTTTTCTGGAGTTGTAACCAAAACCTGAGTTTCTTGAAGTTCTACCTTACTCAAACTTGAATCACCGGTAAGTTCATTAACTATTATACCAAAGTTAGCCGTAAGTCGCCTTTGAAATTCTCTCATTTGCTCTTGTACCAAGGCTTTTAAAGGAGCCACATAGACGACCTTGAAATTCTTGAGATCTATGCGACCAGTTTCAGAATCTCTATGATTATGTATAGTTCTTAAAATTGTGAGCATAGCAACATTTGTTTTACCGGCACCAGTTGGAGCACACAATAAAATGTTTTCATCACTGTGGAAAGCTGTAGGGAAAATTCTAGACTGAATTAAATTCAAAGATGAAGTCTCCGCTGCAGGAAAGGTAACTCTAGCCCATTCAGGTAACTCTGAAATTGATACGAGTTTCTCATCAGTAGTTTTGGGAGGATCAGGTGGGGGAATACTTATAATATCATATAGTTTTTTATTTTGTTGATATGATCCATGAGGAAGTTTTATTTTAGCAGATGTCATTAAATGAGAACCTTGATCAAAAGTGAGACTATCTAAATCAACTATTTTTGGCTCTCTTTTAGGTTGTAATTTGACTTTTTTTGAAGATTCAGTGGAATCACCATTTGAAGATAGTCTTCTTTTTTTTTCTTTGTTTGTTGAATGACTTTCATTGATACTTTCCAATTCTTCTATCAAAGTATCTTGTTTCAAAGCCCTCATTTCATTGTATATATTTTCCTTACCGTCTTCTGATTCTGACTGGAGTAGCTTTAATTTGAATGTAATTCTCCATCTATTTTCAATGAACAGTTTGATGAATTCAAAATGATCATAATTCATAAGTTCCATTAGTTCGTTTTCTAACTCTCTTGTTGATAAAGCAGGATCCATAAGTAGTGAAGTGAATTTCTGGGTTATTTCACTGATAGCTGATGCATTATTTTCCTCTAATATTGAAGACAATTTACGTTGTATATAAAAAAGATCAATATCAGTGAAGGGTAATATATTCGAATTCGCTGAAGTATCTGTAACTTGATTCCCTATGACTTGCTCATTGGTATTAGTTATACTTTCATCTTCGTCGCCAGTCACCGCAACAATATCTTGATCATTTCCTTCATCTTCAACTTCTTCTGCCTCAACTATATTTTGTTCTAGTTCGTCTTCTTCATCACTATTATCGAATACAACAGCAATACCATTATCATTATCATCTCCATCATCTTCATGTTCTATATCGATTTTATAATCATTTATTCTTTTCGACAAATTAAAAATTTCATTGAATTCAATATCATTAAGTTTAACATTTAATAAATCATCAGTTTCTGTACGTTTTGTCGGAATTGAAGTTTCTTCCAGTTTTAAAATTTCCAAAAGTACATCAGAAGCTGATAAGATTACATCATGACTTGAATCTGATAAATATTTATGAACCACAGACATTATTAAATCAAATATGTGACTTGTTTCTTCATTTGTGGGATGATATGAAATATCTTCAAAGTTGGTTGAATATGAATATTGATTATATGAATTAGATTGTTTATTGGCTGGTATTACTTGTAATTGTTTTGATGATGTGGTAGGTTTGATTTTGGGAGTTTCTGTCGAGACTCTTGAACCCATATCTTTCATTGATACTTGTCCCACAAGAGATGATGGATTTGAATTAACTTCATCAGAGTCTCTCGGTCTTTTGTCTGATTTCAAAACTTTATTAGACATTTCATCATACCGATATTGCTTATCAAAGTCATTATTGTGACTTGACATTGTATTAATTTGTAATTGATGAACACTTATGGTACAAGATTTAAATATTTAATATAAGTAATTCATTTTTAGCCATCATCTCATAAAATGAATCTTCGGTTTTGTGTAATATATATATTTTGAGTTTCATTTTTCGATATATCATATAATTACACTTTCGATTTTAAAAAAAAAGATCATATACATTTATATATAAATGTTATGTGTATCTATATATTTATGTAAATATATGATTTTACTAGTGAAGGAAGATAAAATTGTAGTATGTATTTTTTAGTTACGTTATTAGAGTACATTTAAAAATTGAATTAATTTGAAATATTGATTTTTTTTTTTTCATATCAATTAATTTAATAAACTTTGTTGGTGAAAGTACCAGTTTCGAAATTCCAGGTATCATCGGAGATTCTACCTCTTAATTCTTTAACTTCGGAACCTGGAACATAGACATCTTCGAATAAGATATCCATTTTAGCTTCAGGTGGAGCATCATTTTCAGCTTCAGCAACTTGTTCTTCAACGTATTTTCTGGCAGATTTATCATAAGCTTTAATTTCTTCTTCAGAAGCAATATTTAAATCAATCAAAACAGCTTTCAAACCTGAAATTGGATCATTTCTTGATCTCATGTGTTGAACTTCTTCTCTAGTTCTGTAAGTGGTACCTGGATCAGACATTGAATGACCACCATATCTATAAGTTTCATATTCTAAAACTAATGGACCATTACCATTGGCACACCAATCTTTGGCAAATTTAGAAGCTTGGTAACAAGCTAAAATATCCATACCATTAACTTTTAAACCAGGAATGTATTGACCTCTTTTATAGTATTCAGTCATAGCAGAAGATCTTGAAGCAGAAGTACCCATACCATATTTATTATTTTCACAAGCGAAAATACAAGGTAAATCCCATAATTTAGCCATATTGAAAGATTCAAAAACTTGACCTTGATTTGAAGCACCATCACCATATAAAGTGAAAGTAGCATTTTTTTCACCTCTATATTTATGAGCAAATGATAAACCAGCACCTAAAGAAACTTGAGCACCGACAATACCATTACCACCATAGAAACCAGGAGCGAAAATATGCATTGAACCACCTTTACCGAATGAAGCACCGGTTCTTTTACCCATTAATTCACCTAAAACAGATTTAACAGGTTGACCTCTCATATAAGCAAAACCATGACATCTATAAGATGTAATAACGGTATCTTTTGGAGTAATTGCGTTTTCAATACCAACAGCAATAGCTTCTTGACCAACAGATAAATGACAGAAACCTCTAATTTGTTTAGCTTTATATAAAGCATCAGCAGCCATTTCCATTCTTCTGACAATGATCATATCTTTATACATTTGTAATAAAGTACTCTTTTCAGTTTCAAAAGATAATTCTGGAGCTTCAATGTTATAGGTTTCAAAAGAATCAGAAGGTAATTCAATAGTGACTAAATCACTTGGAGCACTAGCCATGGTTCTTCTAGCCATGACAGAAGACGCTCTGGCAACAGGACGAGCAACACTAGCACTAAGCATTATGAATTGAGATGATTAGTGGAAGGGAGATGATACAAGAGTGAATTGAATAAACTTGAAATCAAAGAAGAAAAGAACTTAATATATGTAATTGATATAAAAAGATTAGCAGATTCGCTCACTAAAGGTAGATTACGGGTACAAATTAGGGTGTGTGTGTGTGTCTTTGTTGGTGATGAGAGCGAGTGAGAGTGAGAGACAAAACCAGTGTAGCTTTTGGGAAAAGCGAGTGAGCGGAACTCTTTGTCCCGTTGGAACTCAATGAAAATGTAAAGTACAAAAAACTCACCATAACCTACAAAAAAAAACAACAAAAAACAACAAAATGATTGCGATTGATAAACAAATCTATTTTTCACTAACAAGCTTACGGAATTGTAATACCGAGACACGAAATGTTCAGCCCGCACTAAAAGTAGAAATATGGGTATTGGGTCTTTTCTATATGCACGTGATCCACGTCACGTGTATGATATTGTACACCACACTACTATTTTTCAAGAAAAAATATAAATATGAACCCGTACACCAATTGAAAAATCATCAAGATTTGCAAGGCCGGTCGGCTTATCAATACATTTATTGTATTCCCATGACACAACATAAATATGAGATCGGCTACAAGCCAAGATGTGACCTACGATCCAAAGCAGATCTCTCCATATACACATGCGCACTAAAAGTGACACTCGTGTGTGACACTCGTGTGTGAATGGGAACTGTGGTCTCCCTAGAAATTACACTTACATCTCTTTAATCTATTTCACTATCGGCATTATACAGTACTGGTTACGAGCGTTCGATTGACACTGGGCCGAATAGGTTATTATTACGAGGTAGTTATACGAATCTTAGCAGCCAGATACAATGAAAACAATAAAGTGGTGGTTTGTTTTCTGGTCTTGCCCACCCTGACAGAAAGCCATTGGGAAATCTAAAACCACACGATAAGAATTTAAATTACTTACTTATAAAATAATTATCAGAGTGGAGTGCGTTTTTGTATTGTTTCGAATTAAACTTTTATTCAATCAATTCTTGATTAATCTTTGTTTTATTACTATTTAGGCCAACCCCCGTTACTTATCTCTCACTAAATCTTGATAACTTGCATGAATCTCATGGAAATTTGATTTAGATTCCGTAGCCAGGCCCTATGAATTACTTGGTCTTTATGCTAAATTCTGCATAATTCAGGTATGCATTCTTATCTCTTGTGGCCCTTATTTTCTGCCTCACATTTAGTGTAGACATTGTTACACTTCCAAAACATATATAATTCAGCTTGAACCCTCTCAACCGTAAAATTTGCATTGGTTACAATCTCAGAGTACGTTCGCTTACTTGTTTGTGAAGCCTACACTTTCTTTGTGCTATTATCTACTTATCTCTGACACTTCTTCCTTTACTTTCATTACTAAATCAATACATTCTAATACTTATAGAAACCACCATATATAACAATGTTAAAACCTAACTTTGATATCAACGATAGAACAAAGGAGTCTGCTAACAATTTGAACTGGAGACTAAAAATCTTAAAGTCAAAATCACCAAGGTCAAAACAAAATAAATCATTTGAAATACCTTTAACTCCTAATAGTTCGAAAACTTTGAGTATGACATCTACATCTCCGTTTTCAACAAATTCAAACACAAGAACTTCTCCTGGATTTTCATCATCTCCATATTCAACTCCTTCAAGGCATTATCAAACCTCCGATGATCATGGATCTCCTCGATATTTACACACTCCTCCTACTAATGTAAATACACATTCTACCGCTAGCTCAAAATTTGGTTTTTCTTTTAAAAGTAAAAATTCAACCCCCACCATCTCAGGCTCGGATCTTTTAACACCTTTGGATCAACACGATGATTCATATTTCTCTCTTTTAATTGATCATAATGGTTCACCTGGTTCAAGAAGTTCTCTGTTTCATGCAGATAATAAATCAACTAAAGATTATTTTGGCAGTATTGTTGAAGATGGATCGGAATCATCAATCATAAGTTCCATGAGTAAAAAATCAAGAGGTCCCAAAATTCAACCTTATATTTTTGCTCAAACTCAACAACCCAGAAGAAATAGAATTGAATCAACCGGTCCAGTAAAATGTTTCATATGTGAAGAATCACTTCAAGTGAAACTCGAACACGAAAAATTGGTTGAACTTAAATGTGGTGATCTCGTTCATGGTGATTGTTTCTCGGTGCTTATTAACTCTAAATTTGATTCAAATTCCGCTACCAAAAATAGTTTAGAAAATATTAATAAAACACCAAACATGATTCCAAGATGTAATGGGTCAAATTGTATTTCAAATCGTATTTCAGAACCAATGAAACCTATAAATGAAAGTTTAATCAATAAAATCTTACTTGATTCTTTCCTGTCAATGAAAAAAAATCAAAGTTCGTATGAAAATTCATTATCAGTTTTAAATTCAACTTTGCAACCAAATAGAAATTCAAATTTACGTCAACAATCTTTGAAAAACTCAGCTTTATTACCTCCCTGTGATTTTTCTCTCGATAGATCTTCTTTCATACCAAGGGGTAGAGCTCCGGATATTCCTTCAAGATTTAGTCGTAATTCATCTAATCCGTTTAGGGAAAGTACCTCAGACTCATTATTTTATTCAAGGTGCTCTTCTCCAAGTCCAAGTATATCAACCTCAAATACCGTTTCCGTTCAAATGACTGCTTATAAAGAAATACCTTCAGATGTTTTGAAGGATCATTTAATAAGATATTTGCTCGATAACTGTAAAAATTTTACACTAACTACTTTGTTAAGTTTGGGTCCTTTAAGATTAGCCGATCAATTGCTTGTCAATTGTGATATAATTGGAAATGTGGAAATTCGAAATTGTTATTTATTTACAAATTATATTATAATATGGGTTGAAAATGATGACACATCTCCAATACAATTTCCTCTTGATCATAATCAAACGTCACTTCAAACCCCTGAGCCTAATGTTCTTAAAATAATCACCAACAATCAAAACTCATTAACTAAAGAAATCTGGCTTAAATCAGAAGTTGACTCAATCATTGAAAAATGGGGAGCAGCAGCATCTGATTCTCAATTTGTATTTCCATCTGAAATGGTATCCTCAACAATTTTATTATCGGAATTTATAAACAAAAAACATCATACCGCTACTCACTTAAGTCAAGATTTCTCATATGATTTATCATTTGATTCTCAATCTAAATCCCCTATTCGAATCCCAAAATTATTACCATCTTCTGCAACTTTGAGTAATTATAATGACGTTGACAACTTTTCTCGTGATCTTTCAATGATGATTCATTCATCAAATGCACCAACAATTGACATAGATGCACTTCTGGATACCAATGTTATAAGTTTGCTGATTTCAAATAAAGATGAAGAAGTTGATGAAATCAATGATATAGATTTAGATATAGATTCAGATAGTGAAATGATCGAAGGTTTGGTTGGTAAATCAATTGGTAATATTTGTTTGGATGAATCTAAAATTGATGAATTATTTTCTGGTAACATTAATAGTATAACCATGAATAATGATGATTTGAGTAGAAAAAATAATGATAATGAGGATGAAGAATCAAAATATGAAGGTTCTGAAGATGACGATGATGAAGATTCGGATAATGAGCTTATTGAAGAAGCTTTGAAACATTCTAATGTAAATGAAGGTTGGAATAGTTTACAAAGTTATATTGACAACGCGATAATGAGTACAAGTGGGTTATAATGATTTTAGTTCTTTGATTGTGTATTATATATAATATGTATAGGTTTTTCTTTTCACTTCTTTTAATAACTGTTTAATTATTCTTTACAAAAACGATCAATTTCTGTATAAATTTTTGAAACCCACATTTCTCTTTCTTGTCTTGACCTTGCCATGAAAACAAGACTACGTCCAGTAAACCCAGCTTTTCTAACCATGTTGACAAGACCAGGATTTTTTGGCATTGTGTGCTTGTTAGAATCAAAATCATATTTTTCTTCTGCAAACTTATCATGTCCTGATATATGTCTCTTTTTGCCAAACCATAGGGTGAAACAACGTAAAGGTTCTTCTTCTGAAGACTTCCAACCATCCGCGTATAAACGTGGCAAAGAATGATGTCCGGGATTCATAGAATCGAAGTCTTTCTGCCTGTCAAGCAAATCTAGCGACGTTGAGTTACCAGAATAAAGATAACAATCTGCAATTGGTATGGTCAAATAATGTTCAAAATATGATGATTTTTGCCAATCACCTGTTACCTTGGATCTTCTGAACAAAGTGAATAATAATAAAAATCCGGGACAGAGTACAACAAAGTACTGACTAAAGTTTGAATGCTTCTTATGCTTCTGGTATAAGTGACCACTCATTATAACAGAATTTAACATTGCAATACTGCTAATATTATGAATATGGGGATCAGCATAAGAGTGTGAAAATTCCAAGTCATTTGCTTCTTGAACAACGTTTGAGTCAACATACTCGTTGATGTTCAAATGAGATTCATTAATATCACGAGTGTCAATAGCTTTACTCAAAAAATCTGATCTTTTTATTCTCCAAAAATCAACCAATTCTTTAAGTCTGATTATCCATTCATCTCGTATAGTTCTACTAGGGGCCTGTAACTTGACACAGCTTCCATTTATCAATTCAATTTCAAAAGAGGAATCAATTATCTCGTCGTCATTTAAGGGACTCGTTGATGAATACCAAAGTAAACACTGTAGAATTTTATGTGCCTTTTGTACTTTTTCAATTGGTATTGGTCTCACGGATTTTACAGAGCATAAATCAAGTAAGCCTTCAGCCTTTGCAACTTGTTGTGTCCTTCTTTCAAATTCAGACAAGGCAATCTCATCATGTTTCTCAAAGTTCAGGGAATCCAACCAAGTAATATGATTATTTTCGTCTAAATCAAACGGTGATTTCACATAAATATCGGGTATGGATTGGTTGAGTAAAGATACATCATCACTTGTTGAAATTCTCCCATCCGATGAGGGTGGGACTCCTCTATAATATTTAGTGAAGAATAAAATATGATCACTGGTAAAAAAATACAGCATCTTATGAAAAGTTCTCAAAAATGACACTTCTTTACCTAATGTATTTGTAAGTCTCGCTAAAAACCCTTCAATTGGATAAGGCTGGTGAAAGAGTGTGCCTTCCGATTCAATGGTTCTGGGTTCTTGTGATAGTTCCAAGAATTGCAACAGAAACGTTTTAGATAATAGTTGCTGTTGAATATAAAACAATTCACTGTTATTGATAATCCACTCCAATCGGTCATAATTCTTATAGCAAAACCAAGGATTGGAAGTCTTTTTTAGAAACTCACAGATTTTTGGATGTCCCTTCTTGGATTTCAATTGTTCAAAAATCACAGTTTTTATATACTCTATCATTCTACTATGAACCACGCTATACCCATTCTCGAGCTTCTTCACTTCAATATAATCGTTTGACTCCATCAATTCTAGTTTCAAGTCACGAGGTAATTTTATGTTCATTTTTACATCTAAAGCAACAAGATGAATATTGAATGTGTTGTCAAGATTGTGACCAAGAACTTGTTTGATAAAGTAGAGCCATTTATAAGAAGTAATCTGGAAATGACTTTGAAATATGTAAATCACAAGTCCCAGTTCATTTGGAACTGAGATCGATATAGATTTATCGGTTGTACTATAAAATTGTGCATGAACATCTTTTGATAATATAATTTCATAAGTTGGTTTCTTTTTGGATTCATTAATATTAATAGCATCGTACAATTGAATTATTAAAGGCTTAGATGCATCATTAGACTTTCTTAAAACCACAAAAAATTCATTCCATCTTTCGTAAACTCTAGTATCAAAAGGTTCAAGTTCACTAAATTTATTAGCGTGTGTAACCTGATATGCTTCTTTGACCATAACAAGCATTTTATCTGTTCTGACAACTTGTCCCGCTTTGTAGCTTTTCAAAAGCGACTTATAAACCTTCAGTTGGAGATTGTCCTTTTTAGCGCTTGCTCTTGCTTTAGAGTTTTGAGCTAATTTTTTTAATTTCTTCCTGTACTTTTCGTGCTTCTCTGCAGCTATGAGAAAGTCTTCTGGGTTTGAATCGGTGGGTTGTGGTTTAGTTATAGAAACTTTCGAGAAATTTGAGTTTCTTTTTGCTTTAGTATCAAAATTTACTTTTGGATTTAACTTAGATCGGTCTTCATCGTTAATTCCTTCTTCCAGAACTATTGATTCGACCTCCTTCATTCGTTCATTACCGGTATTTTCGTATCTTGACTCAACTGGTTGTATATTAAATTCAGGTACATTAGATGATATTTGTTGGGGCATGAAGAAGCTTTTCACCGGAGAAACTACTTCCATCTTTTGATTATAATTATTAGAAGAATATGATGATTGGGGAGTGAAGTTATTATCAGATATCCTGCTGTATGTATCTGACTCTAAACCTGTATCTAAGCCCGTATCTGACTCTCTATTGGCATCTGATTCTATGTTGGCATTAATAATTGACGCATCATCAAAATCTGTTTCGGGTGGGATTAATGAGTCTTTACTGGAAGATTTCAACCTTGATAATTCTTTTTTCAATTGTTTCGAAAACGCTTTATTACTTCGACTGAATATATTAATCTCACCTTCAGGATTTTGATCTGCAAACTCGATTTCATCGTTTGTCGTTGCGCCATTTCTAACACTACTATGAATTGTTGAAACTGTAGACCTAAAATTCTTTGCAACTCTATCTTTCATATGACTGGTGGAAGAGGAGAGAATTCCTGATCGCTTTTCATCCAGCCATACATCTGGTATTCTACCTAAAAAGACACATTTTGATGTTTCTGAAATAGTTTTACTATCAGAGTAAATTAATCTAAATGCAATAAATGATGATTTAGGTATTCGTATTTGTGGATTATCTATAGGCGTTAACGACGAAATTGACATATCTAGTTTTGCTTATGTCCAATGATTATTTCATGGTGATGACAAGGGGAGATTGTCTGTATAAACGTGACGTATACTTAAAAACTGATTTATGATATTAATGTTGACTCGTTTATCGTGTCATCTTTCATGTTTCAGCCATCTCTGCTAAATTGGCGTACTTCAGCAACCACTTATTACTTTTATATCCTGCACACAGGTGTCTCCGCGATTACAAACTTACTACATATAAATTTTCGATAAATCGGTATAATATAGAAATTCTTAAACTATCTGTTTTGACGGCAGTAAAGGCTTGTAAATTCATGGTATCCCTGTCTGCAAAAAAAGATTGAGGCTTCGATATTTCGGCCGTCTAAATGATATCCTCGTCATTGAATCCGACTGAGAGACCTTCAGGGTTCATATTCTCCGGAGGAGAGATACTTGGGACAGCTTCTAAAGCAATGTAAACTAAGCCAATTATAAATATTAACAAAGAAGCAAGGAGTCTAAATATACTGGAGCCATTTATACTTACACCTATAAATGTATAAGCTTCAATAAAAACATTCACGTTAGCATTTGAAAAAATCAAGTTGAAACCACTTCAATAATATACGTACAGACACCACGGCCAATAAAGGAAAATAAAAAGGATGCATAAGTGTATGCTTCAGATGGTACTCTAAATTCTAAAAAAATGTAGTTAGTAAAGATGAACTTCTGGCTTTGAGCTAGACGATGAATTTATAAACATACCAAGCAAACCTATTGTACCTCCAAATGCAATGATATAGATTGCAATTACGAACTAAAAAAATTGTCAGTATTCACTGTAAATAACCTTATTTGAGCGATTTGTCATTTTAGACATTGAAGATATTGCTGATACGTACAGCTCGGCTGATTTATGAGTCGGTTAATATTGTATTCTAAAGTTGGAAATATGGAAGAGAACTTCCTTTTACGATCATAAATACGTACAATCCACTGAATAGTTGAGATATTCCTGAAATGATCTAGGTTTGAGTTAGTAAATCAATTCATTTTGATATGACATATCAGATAGATATGAACGTACAGTTAAACCTGCAACTGCAAGGTTGGCAATCTTGAAAACTCCATTGAGGTCCAGACCACTGAATGATTCTAAAGACATGATTATGATTAATTATAAATAGATCAAAGTATCTAATTGACCGGCTCAAAATAACGAGTAAGCGTAATCAGAAATAAACAAGAAACAACTGTGTACTTACACACTCCTGGAAGTCGTGTACTGCAGCTGTTTTGTTGTCTTTTCCCTGAGTTTACGCAGCCAAATTACAGTCACCTCTCCCATCAAAAGAGAATAAATATCCATTTTGCGCTTGGGAATCACATTATCACCAACACCTCCACTTTCCCATTGTCTTCCTTGATGTGGTCAAATTATACTGTCCACTTTCATCAAAAGGGCACTTTTGGTGACATGTCACTTCTTACATATAAAATAGCAGATGTCGCGTAGAGTACATATTTGGTAGTCAGCCATTCCCTTGATCAAAGGTTCCGTGCATATTTTGAATTGACTCATTGTTAAGACTACAGTATTCCTAAGATTTGGTCTTGCTGAATTTTTTCTTCAACGATAATTGAATGATAGGGTCCGATCGTATTGACTGCCTCTAGAATTTTGTTTTCATCTCTAACTGCTGGCTTTTTTTATCTGAAATTAATCGATTGCGGCACAGAATGTTTAGCATATGGAAAAGCTTATTTGGAAAAAGGCACCTATCTTATTATTTCGTGGAAAGTTATATAGTATACAACCATATACCTCCGTGTCATTGAAAAGGAAAGGCAGAAATGAGGTTAGCCGATGTGAATAGAGTAGTTATGAAGATGCCAAAGAAAAGGCTAGCCCCCAAAACCGAAAGATAACTGCCGGACGAACGAGGTAACACTTTTCGTATAGCTTGAATTGGGTGGGAAAAAAATTGTCCTGCTGTATCCCCTATAAGCTTTGAGCTGAGCTTCGTATCATATATAGTGTGATTCATGAACGGAACTCCTCATTGAAGAAAAAAATTAACAGTATTTTACAACACGAGTCATATATTCAATTCATAAATTTGATATCATTTCACCAGCAAGATATGAAGTAAAGTCATACGCACATCATTATTCTCGAAACTTATCTTCTACATTAGCGAATGTGTGCGTAAATGTTATTTGTCATTATATACCTTAAAGAGATTAAGAAAAAAGTTTCAAAATGATTTATACAAAATCCAACGCTTTAGAGAAACATTGAGGGTGATGACATACAAATTTCACCACTGAAGTAAGTGATGAAATGTGAGAGATTGTTTGAAAGAATTATTTCATCGAAGAAGCAGGTACGCGCCAGAAAGGGAGAGCACCAGGAACTTTTGCAAAAAGCAGATTCAGTTTGATGGAACTGTTGTCGTATGTTTCAGTATTCAAAGATTATTTCAAAATTATGTTTCTCGTAAAAATCCTCCAATGAATTAAATAAGTTATTCTAATTATTGACTTTGTTTTGAAGAAAGTGATGAAATTCAAGATTTGTTTTCGTTTTTTCACAATAACAAGAATAAATTTTAATTTGCTATGAAATATCTGGTTAAGCACGTGTTTCATGAAACTAAAACAATTTGGGAGCCTGATGTCAATAGAAATAGTACTAAAGAACAGAGAATGAATCTGTGAAAAAGTTCGTTGAGTACGATGGTTCTTTTTTTTTTTTATAATGAATACATGTTTAATTATTTACTAACTAGAAATATACAATCGAAAAGGAAAAATCTATACAGAATCTTATTTTACACTATGTTGAATATAGATTTAGCTATGAATTAACTATATATCGTTGAATAGCGGGGAGGGTGATTTTTTTTACTGTGGTGTACGGATCCGATGATGCTCTAGGAAAATTTTCACAATACACACATCGTGGGGTATTTTTGACTTTAAAAACCTTCACAAAAGGCGGGTTTAGCTCAGTTGGGAGAGCGTCAGACTGAAGTATATACAGCTTTATCTGAAGGTCGTGTGTTCGATCCACACAACTCGCATTTTATTTTTGCAGTTTTATTTTTGGTGCTGTTCATCTAAGCATTCGAGACTATTTATTGAGCGTAACGGTGATACACATTTAGCAAGACATGCTTATTCTACATATGTTGAAGGTGCAAAAGTGAAAAATCAATTAAAGTTGATGAAAAAAAAAAGATTAGAAAAAAAAGAAAAGTCTGAAATTAAAGTGCGGCTTTGGGCGGGAAGAGAAATTTGAAAATTGATTCCTTGATAGTGACAATATCAATTAATCACTGAACATACTATTGTACCAGGCGAAGGTTTAGAACTACCAATGTCAGACTTTAAAGATTTTGAGAGCCATGACTCAAAACATCACATAGACTCTCCCTCGTCACCCAAAATTGCAACTACCGCAGGATCACCATCGCTATCAACACAGGGTAATAGATTCAGAAGAAACTATAGAGCATGTCTAAATTGTCGTGTTCGTAAAGTAAAGTGTGACTTGGGGTCAGTTGACAGCCCACGGGATGGTAAGTGTGCCCGTTGCCTAAGGGAACGAAAGGATTGTGTATTTGTGGATTCAAAAAGAGGTGGGTCCTCAAATATTATTAGTGGAAAACGAAGAAAGACCGATACTTCGAATTCCCCTTCCCCACCAGCTGCACAAATTAACCCTTCCATATCAATAGCGCCTGCTCTTTCAAATAAAGATTCCATGATAGACTCCACGTTAAATAGAGTTGACAAAGATAACTTGTCTACGTTGAGATCCACACAAGTTACTTTGGTAGATGAATACCCAAATGAACAAGGTTTACAACAACCTGGTGAATCAGAAGCATCATCATCAAATGAAAATATAAATTCTCATCACACTCAAGGGAAGGGTGAAATTACAACGAATGAAGCCGGAAATGATGGTGAAACAACTCATTTTTCTACTATGGAAGGTGCTTTAGTATTCCTTGCAAAGGCTGCTGGCTCAATTGCAAAAGCTGACGAAAGGGACAACATCGATGCTCGTGCTAAGCACGAACAGATTGAAGGAAGGAACAGAGAAGATCATCACAACGAGTTGAATCCAAAAGGTGATTTATCGAATTTATTAAATCGAAATGACACATCGGTAACATCGTCTAGTGTTTCTTCACCATCTTTAAACCCCATTGGACAAAGCGTAAAGAGGCCTTCTAACTCGACCTCTTCTTCAATTCCACAATATATAAGGAAACCTGCAAACAGAAATAAAAGGATGTCTATGCCAGCTGCTGAAAGTGGTGACATCGTAAGACCCAGAGGGTCAAGCAGTTTATCAAGCATAGATTATATTGGCGGTCCGAATGGTATTTTAGCTGAACATGAGGCCGAGAAATTAATTCACTTATTCTTCACAACAATGCATCCGTTTTTTCCCCATATACCAAAATTTTTACACTCTCCAAAAGTGTTGTCTGGTTACCCAATTCTACTATGCTCAATTTTAACAATATCAGCTCGTTATCACCCATTTGATGATAATGGCAGTACAAACAATGCAAGTGGAGTTCCAAGAAATATCGAAGTTCACGATAGGCTATGGTTATACGTACAAAGATTGATTTCTCAAACGGTTTGGGCTGAAGCAAGTACTAGATCTATAGGAACAGTTTTTGCATTTTTATTATTTACTGAATGGAATCCTAGAGCTATACATTGGCGGTGGGCTGATTATGCAAATATACCAGACGACACAAATGATGGCACAATGACTACAAGTGGAATTGGATCTGATGAACCTACAGGTTTAGGGGCTATGAGAAGATCTTATAGAATGGCTTGGATGTTGATTGGATCAGCTGTCAGATTGGCACAAGATACGGGGTTTATGGAAATCAGTCCTAAAACATTTTTAGCAACTCATGTCGCAGAAATAAATAGTGTAATGAACATAAGTAGAAGGTCAATGCTTGCACATTCATTATCTGAAGTCGATCTAGATGAAGACATAATAACTGAAGAAGACATGGAGCAAGGTGAAGATGATGATTATAAAATACTAAGTATGAGTGAAGAAAATTTGAGAAAAATTTCAAGCGAACACACACTACGCTTCACAGAAACTCAGAAAGCCAAAATTGAATTATTGCAAATCATGTCATTAGGCCACGAAGCTTTATATGGCTATAAAGCGCAATTAGGAAGTCTATCTCAAAGACAAAATTTATCTGTTTTGAGTATAATAAGTCCACTTATAAACGGTTGGGCCAGAAAATTTAAGCATTATTTAATCCCGTCTTCGAACAAATTGTTAAAGAATGTAACCAACTTACAAACACAACTAGAGAACCCACACTCCAAGCTAGTCAAGGAACTAGAACACCTAATTGACAACGAGTCGTTCATATTTGAATTCAATTATGCTAAACTATATATATATTCATTAGCCTTGAGTCCATCACCAAAAGTTTTGAGTAAAATGTCACATAAGAAAACAGGTTTAAAGTTAGATGAGATTTCGAAAAGCGCAAAGTTCATCGAGCAAGCGTTTAGTGCTGCGAACGAAATGTTGCTCGTGTCTCACAGAGTACATAGATTGAAGCTTTTAAGATTTATGCCTGTAAGATGGGTGACAAGAATAGTCAGAGCGGTTGCATTTATTGTCAAGTGTTACTTAACAATCACAGCTCATAAATCAAGTTCAGCAACAGAAAGTAACACAACGGGTCCATCATCAAGCTTTGACGATTTCGACTCGACTATATTGTCATTATCCCTAATTTCCATTGAAGAGATTGTGCAAAATATTCAAAGGACCGCAATAACCATGAGAGATTGCTCTCCCGATGAATTACACCTATGTGCGAGATATTCGAATGTTTTGATGTATTTATATTCTGAAATGAAAACAAAGTCAAAATACAATTCGGGTGAACTGAATATTAGACCTGAACTGAGTGTTTCCAATGGATCCAAATTTGATGAAACTTCGACAGCATCGAATGGTTACGCAAACTTCTACAGTCAAACATCTTCACACCAACAAAGAAGTCAAACCGAACAAGGTCAACATAGTGGATTCGAAGTAGGGCAACATCCTATACATGAATCATACCAGGAAGAAAGTCAAAATTTTGAGCAGTCATTTCCACCGTTTCAACACGAGCAACAACAACAAAGTAACGTGGAAAGTATGTATGATGACAGAGCAAAACTGAATGAAGGTAAAGGATCATCAGATTCTAATATCAATACTCCTTTACACAATTTAGTAGGGGATAGTGAAGTCATGGAATGGTTCATGAACGATAGAAATATAGGTTTGGACTTTGTACAACCATGGACCGAAATGATTGAACAACAATTGAACTCGAATGTTCAATTTAACTTCGAAGAAGCTATGTTGTGATTAGGTTAATATAGTGTAAAGCGCACACTAAAGCTTGAACTTTGTGAAGTCGAGAAAAATATTTTTATTTACTATGTGAGGAAGAATTGAATGTATATATACTTTTAATAAAATGTAAATCGCTTGAATGGCCAAATGACATAGGCATTGAAGCAAAACATGAATGATTTGTATTTTATGTTTTAGATTTTGCCCTTAGTTCCATTTTTAAGTTCTATAATGTTTTGAGAAGAATAAAATAATTTTGAGGTTTCAGTCTCTGGGTGAAGTTAGGTTATATTCTCCTAAACAAACAGTGTACATATTCGTTGATTTGGTACGTGTCGTGATATTGAGCTTTACTTTCATGATGAAGTATTACATGGTCTCGGAAATCAACTTTGATCGCTCCGTACCATATATATGAATCGGCAAACCTCTAAAATCATCCCAGCTTTGAGCTGTATTTATCAATGAATACAATAGAGCTTGAGATTCTTCACTGAACTCAATTATTTTTTTAGCATTGAAAAATGCATTTTGTGCACTTTTAGCCGATATTGATTTCATTGAAAATGAAGAAAGTAACGTTGGATCAAGTTGAAGTTCAACATCACTTAGTGGTTTTACATAATGTTGAATTTCCACATCTAAATCAAGTTGTTTGTTGATCTCAGGAATATTGATTAAAATGTTATTTATGATTTTCAATTTCTTCATACAATTTTGAGCATTAATATTATTACTTTTAGCCATGAAGGATAACAAGGCAATACCACGGTTAATTCTGTCATCAAAAACACCAGTGGAAGAAGCCATGATTGACAATAACAATGCCGAAAATAAATGCTGACTATCCCAAAAACCAAGTATGAATAGCTTATTGAATTCGTAGAACTTTAGAATGATTTCAATTGTTGATGATGCTGCTATAACACCTTTCATAAGAGCGGATTCAACTGTTTCGATGTTTTCAATCAAAGTAGCTGAATTTGTATTAAACAAAAGCGATAACAAGGGTTTTGTTATTAAAATGACTAATTGATGATATCTTAAAAATAAGTTACCAATGTTTCTTTCACTTTCTTGTATGACATTGGCAGATTCATATGATGACAAAATAGGACTTTCAAAGTTAGTTAATAAGTCATCGAGACATGTGAGAATATTTTTAGTCAACAACTTTTGATTAAATTGATCAGTATTGATGTAATTAATTAAGAAAGTCCTTATGTTTGGACCATATATAAGTCTTATGAATTTAGCAACATACTTTGTCAAATGGACGTTTACCTCAAGAACTTCATTATTGAAATTATCACCTAAGTCGGCGTATCCATTTTCAAATGGTAAATCGACATCTGTATCAGTGTATTGAATATGAACTGGCATATTCATTTTAGCAGCCCAAGTGGTATCAATTACGAAGATTGACCACCAAAGTCTTTTCGTTTTTTCTTCAATAATCTGTTGATGAATTTTTTCGTTTTCATTCTTGAAAATGGGTTTCTCATGTTGCCTATGAAATCCTTTAGCAACTGCAGATCTGACTGCTACACCAAAATAATTGTAAACTGTATTATACCTATTCAAATTGGCAGAGTATAATGCTAAGAGAAGAGCACTTTGCATGAACTGAACAGTTAATTCTTCTTGAGTTAAATGGAATAACTGAGTCGCCAATAAATAATAATCGATTCCGGGGACTTTTTGCTTTTTTTTTGGGAGATTAACATTCATGGAGGGAGTGGATACAGCTGTGGTACTCACATTATATAATTGTTCGCCAAAAGCAATTATTATAAAGAAATAGCATAGTGATATTGATGGTATCAATTTAGCAAGATCAGCCATACAGACCTTTACATCCGAAAACTGATTAAGTGAAAACGTATCATATATTTCATTGACTAGAGCATTTATTTCCAGTAATTCGATTAAATAAAACTCTGAAGAATAAGTATTATAAACTTTATTGATAAGTTTAATAGTATGTTCTTTCTCTGGTAGTTTATGACCATCAAGACTTATGAGTTTGAATTGTATTGATTCGTTTTCGAAATCGGGGAGGATATAGCTTTCTTCAGTAAATCCACCAAACATCATAAAAGGATCATTTCCTGAGTTATGATCTATTAAACGATCTTGTATATAGTTCAGGTTAGACTCATTGGCCAGTGGAGGTGGTTGATGAGATGTACTGTTAGAAAAAAGTTGTTGATTTAGTAATTGCTGGTCTAATATTTGATCAGTAGCTATTTGATCATTGGCAATCTGATGCTTTGATTTTTGCTGATTTATTATTTGTTGATTGATTATTTCTTGATTTATCATTTGTTGGTTTATTATTTCTTGATTCGATATTTGCTGATTCGGTATTTGTTGATTTGATATTTGCTGATTCGGTATTTGTTGATTTGGTAATGTAATCGAATGATTCGATATTCTCGAAGAATCAGTATAGTCTATAGGTGCATTGCTCTGCTGTAAACATGATTCTAGATAGCCTACTCTATCATGAAGTTTATTCAAATCACTTTCCATTATAACAATTTTTCGATCTCTATTCGGATAAACACAAGCATTCTCCTTATTAACACTTTTACAATTGGCACAAGCTGGTTTTTCACCAGAACAACGTATCTTTGATAACTTACAACGTGTACATGCGTAATGACTTCTTCCAAAAACCTTCAAGGGTTTTGGTTTTTCTATCCCACCCATCAAATTAATGACGATACAGTAACGTAGATCTTATTGATGATCTCTTCTTGTCCTTGAATCCCAGATTGAAGACGTAATTGTTACAAATTCGTTGATGTAAAGGGTAAAAATATTGACTAATATTATTGTGATTTAATTGTTATCAGAACTTTGCTTTTTTGACACCCTCGCTAATCTTTTTGTGGTGATGAAGTAACAATGTTCTAATTGCACCGATTAACGCAGATCAAAAGACAAACAGTCCCAAAATAACTTTGAATGTTTGATGTCAGAAATTGAAAATGAAAAATTAGGATTATCAGGTATTAATAAATAGACTCGGTTTGATATTGAATTATATAACCTGAATTTCAAAAGATATTCCGGTCACACAACTTGTGTCTAATTTTTTTTGGATCGAGTTTTCTTTTCTTTTTTTTTTTTTTTGAGTTTTGGTCACATTGAGTATTTATTGATAGGGGTAATTAGCCATCATCAGGTATTACTAACTAATAGTACTAAGCTATGAAAATCAGATATAGAAAGTCTAATATTTACAAGAGGAGTTTTTGCAATATTTAACCGGTTCGATGGGCATTAACATTTGACGGGTTGAGACGGTAAAAAGATTCTGTACCCATGTTTTTAATTTTTTTTGCATCTTTGTGCCTAAAAAAACAAAGATTGTGTCAATATTGAAACACCGGTATTAATCTTTGTCAAAGATCCGAAAAACAAAGATGCAAAGTCAAAGATACGGATTAATGTATTAACGACAATAATATATACATTTGTACTATATAACTATATACACACAAGAAAGAGAAAGGTAAAGAGGATAAATAGCCAAGTAATTTCGAAAAAAAGTGGATTCTTCTTAATAAAACTATTTTTTTTTTGCTTTTTTTTTTTTGAGATTTGAACTAAACTAATATACAAAACAAACTGTGAAAGTAGCCAAAGAAGACCTGATTAGTTGAGGTCAAAGACTTCAATCTTGGCAGATGATTTATTGGTAGCTGTAACAATACAATATGAAGCACCTTCTTGTTTACCACTTGAAGAACCTTTGACACCGTTGTAGCCAGTACTTGATGGATCGATTTCACAATCTAATCCATTACAATCACCTTCATTGTCACATGTGACTCTGATACCAAATTCTGGTTTTTTGTTGTCGAAATCATCAATGTATTTTGGATTCCAACCAATCTTAACGTATGTCTTACCATCGCTATCCATATTGGCACCAGCAACGTATGGAGCCCAATTACCTTGAGCTTTATCTTTGGTACCCCAAGTACATCCATCATCAGTAGAAACACCAGGTGCGTTAATATAGTAGTGAGCAGCAGTTTTGGCAAAATAATTTTCATCTGGGACGGCTAATTCTTCTTGACTACCACCACTGACTGAAGTTGGAATCAACATGGCTTCATTACCAGGAAGAACAGTTTGACAAAATGCAACTTCATCATTAGCTTTGTTGTTAGCTTTAAGAGTACCTGCACCATCGACACAGTAGTCCTTATTTGAGAAAGGTTTTGAAACAGATCCATCATCATTACAGTATAATCCACCATTTTGTGAATCTGGGTAACTATATGATGTAGCACTTTTATCCCATTGAGCTGACAATTTACCTGATGGACAAGCATAAGGACAGTAGTTACCAGCTGTACAAGATTGATCTGGAGACATGGCCCAACCATCATTGCTTGAACCGGATATTTTGACAAAACCTTTGTCGGTTGGGAAGTCACAAGTGTTACCTCTTTTGGTGAGATTGTAATTTAATGTAGGAGCAGCGCTAGCTGTTAAAGCGATTGTAGCATAAACGAAGTAATTTGAAAATAACATTATTTAAAATTGCGAAAAAATATGTATAAGGGAATGTGAGATTTGAGTTTAAAATGAATGAACTAATAATGTTTTCAAGTGAGTGACTATAACCTTTGGTTACTACTGTTGTTTGAACTTTTTAAAAGAATGTAAAGATATTGATATATAATATATAGAAGTATTAAAATGAACTTTACAAATTGGAAAGGATTACAATCTCCTTATATACTTTTCATCTTTGATCTAAATTTGCCCCAGATATTGAGCTAAACTAAAAGACTAGTTATGAAAGCCCCCGGCTTTGAAAACTTTTTAGCTAGGTTTAGACCTTTGATAAAAAGAAAAGGGGTAGCGGTATATGGGGGCAGTTAAGCAACATAGTGTGAGTCTAGAATCTTGAAGGTAGGGTTGCAAAACGTCGCTTTTGTCAATCAAAATTGTTGAAAATTTTTTTTTCCCTCTATGAAAATTTTGCTGATTTCAAGACTTGAAAAAAAAAAGAACAAAAACCTACTAGTCTCTGCAATTAGATAAGCTGAAAATAATTTAATCAGATTAATACAAACACTTTTGCTGTCAAAAAAAAAGTTGTTAAAAAGAAATAATCATTTTCCTATTTCTTTTAATAAGGTGCATAATAAGATTCGTCGGTTTTCATATGTAGGAAATCTACTTTAGCGCTTCGAATAAGTGAAGTATATGTAGGAAGAAAAAACTGTTTTTACCATTTAAGTCAATTTAATACTTTTATAGTGCTTTAAACGGTAGCAGTTTCATTGACTCGTTGTATCTCTAAAGTACTCTTGTTTTTCTTTTTTCTTACTTGAAATCTACAACAGTCTTACTTTAGTTCGAACAATTCGTAGAGATGAAACTTATGTCCATACAGCTTTTTCGGGCTTTAGTTCGATAACTCTTCTCTTTTTATCAAATAATCAGTGTTTCATTATTCATCACGATTCAAATGTTGTAGCGAGAGCTGAACTCCGATTGATGTTATTCTTATGAACGGAAAATAACAATTATTATGTAATACTCTACACATCGGTATAATTTATTTTCTAGCTTAATTTACATAATCAGATATCATATGAAGCAACTTTCTTTGATCCAGTACTACAGATTAAAGGCTCAATGAAAGGGGGCATAAAGTGAAGCAAATCGATGAAAAGGGGAATAAAGTATAAAAAATGCAACCAATTAGCCCGATAATCATTGTATATCCAAGGGGGTGGCCATAGGCCAGGGCAATTATAAGCTAATCAAAGAACTCAGTTGAGTGGACTACTAACATTCGCTTAACAAATATCTGGCTTTCATTTAACCAAAGTAGAAATATTATTACGGGTTGAGATCTTTTCTTTGCACTTATTACTAATTGAAGAACATCATACCTGCACAACTTTCCACAGAATCAAGTGCACATTGTGTTGGGGCTGTACAATTTGGAGCCAATTTTCAGGCAATTTTGATCTCAGTTTGATCCAATTTTGAGCCCATCTGGAAAAAAAGTGGTTGGTCCGAGAAAGGTAGTTCTAGACTGAACGTTACCTACGGCATATGTATACCTTTTACCTGTAAAATATTTAACGGTTCTGTATACTGCTTCTAACAGTAGATCCGCGTGTATTACTGAATCGATTCTACCAATGTCACGAGTGTCAGCGATCTTTCTCCTTTCGTTTTGTTTTGTCTGTTAAAACTACGAAGGAAGTCTAGACTTTAAGTTTTTTTTTTTTCATCTTTATTTTTTCAAAATTTTTTTTTTTTCAGCAATCCTCCTTGATGTTGTGTCTGTTTCGTTGATTACTAGTTGCTTATAACACGTCTACACCATCTTAATACTAACGTATTGCGTAAAATTATCTGTTTTCAGCATCGGTTCATTTCTTTTTATCAGAAGAAGTAGAGTGCACGTGACTCACATACAAATTTTTTTTTTCTATTTTCAATCTCAATATGAACGTCAATTGAAAGTTCATTTTGAATATATGAGCGTCTACTAAAGCTGCTTCATTTGTACAAATGGCGTCAAACGTATTATTGATTGAACAAGTAAGTGTAAATCTCACTCATTACAATTTATGGACAAATGTTCAAGAACACGCTGTGAAAATACCGGGTGATTTGGCCTCACAAGTCAAGGTTTTATCAGGTTTACCTCCTAGTAAATTGGATTCAAACGATCAACCCAATTTAAGGGAATGGATTATTCCAAGATCGATGAAGGTAAATCCAGAACTACTGTTACAAGAAATTAATCACTGGTTCGAACTCATTTCTCAAATAGACTCTCATAATATACGACCCAAGAGAGTCACGATTGGATTAGTCAACGACGATGGAACTGTTGTATACTATTTCATACATGATGGGGTAGTAAAACCTCGTCAAAACTAAATGAATTACGAAAGTTGAATGTATTAATGTACAATTTATAAATAATCTATATGCATAAAGGTTTTTGAAAAAAGCTATTCAGGAGGCTTTTAATGTAACGAAAAAGAGTCTTATTTTTCTGTAGTTGTGGTAAGATGGTTATCATTTCTCTGACTATTTGTCAGATGTCATCAGCTTCATCAATTCTTCAGGAGATGCCTGCCTCTTATATTTTCCAGGAGACATCAGCCTCTTAAATTTTTTGGGAGACATCAGTCGCCTAAATTTATCAGGAGACATCAGTCTACGTTTATCCGGTGAACGCAGTCTTTTGATATCAACGTCTGATAATGATAAGCTTGGCTTATCATGCTTTTGTCTGTTATTTTCGTCTTCTTCAACATTTGTCACCTTTTCCTTAGGATCCGTATTATGTTGCATCGACAAATCATCAACTACTGCATCTTCTTCTTCATCGTCTGAAGTATGTTTGGAATGTGATGAATTATGAAAACTACTTTGATATTCCGACCTTGGCTTCTGAATATTTGATGAAAGCTTTCGCTTTATGACTGATCCAGCGGTACTTTGTGAACTATTATTTCTTTGCTTATACCTATTGATTGCCGAACCTGACCAAGAAGCCACTGATTCACCACTTTGATTATACAAAGATGAATTTTCCAAATTCAAATCGAATTTCCGCTTTGTTCGATTACTTTGTTTCATTTGTAGTGGATTGATAACAGAATCACCCGAAGGGATTAAATCAAAATGTTGATATGGTGCATTACCTTTGCCATCGACATAGCTATAATTATCTTGAATTCCATAGTCACTTTCACCATATCCTGGATACTCTTCATCAAGATCAGTAGGATTGTGAAATAAATCACTATTTAAGTCATTAAAGGTGGATTTTGTAGATGCTTTTGTAGCATATGATGGTCTTTGTAAAAAATCTTCATAGTTTTCTGTACTATATTGTCTATTCTTTTTCCTAGGTTTACTTATATCAGACTTTAAACCATAATCTAGGTTACTCTGAAAGAAATAGGCTAATTTGTCAAGTTCAATCATGAATGTAAGTAAATCACGTTCTTTGATCAACTCTTTACTGAATTTGAAATCTTCGTATAATTCTATTAATGTTTTGATGTCAGGTACATGGGTTTTGTTTATCATTTTTTCTGATACCGTAAGTATAGTAAGGGATGTAATTAGTTCTTTAAACGTATAATAATGAGGTAAATCCATGTGTGCTAAGATTCTTCCATCAAGTCTGAGCTTATCACCCAAACTTCGAACAACATCTTCATATGATGTATTAGGTGGTAATAATGTACCATCACCGTTTATATTGTGAATTCGCTTTTGAATATATTCTGGTGGTGCTATACCAGGATGATTAATGATTTCTTTATTATGTAATGGGCCTGCCTTCACTTTTACATCCAATAAACAATAACGCAACGTTTTATCAATTCTTTTGAAAACGTCCTGGGGAAAATCACCTTCGAATGGAATATATACAGATTTAGATGGTATATCATTAAGCGAAACTCTAGACTGGAAAATTCTCAGGAAATATAACATTAGTGATATGACTAAAAAAACAACGCACACTATAATCACAATAAATAGTTTAATCCCTGACGAGGAGGCACCTAACGTTTGAACTATAACATCAATTGGCGTGACGGCGACAAATGCAATTGTCAATATCGTGAATATAATCAAAGAAATAGAGTATAACCATCGAAAGACTTTTCTCGGTAGATGAAAAGAAAGGATAGTATGTTTTTGTGGAAATGAATTGAACTCTTCATCTATATATCTTGGTGACGAGATGGGGAACCTTCTTGAAAAGTTGGGAGGTATAGACGTAGAATTACTCGAGCCCCTCGACATCACTTCTGAGTCAACTGGTATCGATGACCTAGACCCTCTATCTTGATCTTGAGACTGTCGCAAACTCATTATAAGTTATTAGTTATGTCTTTTATGAAAAAAAGTATTTGTCATATAGTGATTTTGAAAGAGTACATGTAAATTCAAATGAGGGTTTCTTATATAACTGACGAGACGATAAGTATGATGTGAAGCAAAAATCGTACAGTAATAAGTCAGTTTGAAGTGTATCGATTAATCGACTATACAATTCAATGACTTAAATGTCTCAGCTTATATTACTGTTTTTGTTTGCGCAAGATAAAATACAAAAAAAGGTACCCGGATTTAGGAGTATAAACTGGTACCCGGAATTCATCATAACAATCTTTTATATACTACATTACATATGAGCTATACTAATATTATACACTATATTACAATTCATTATTTTAAGTCCTATTGACTTGGGGAATTACCATTGTTGTTATCCATGTTATTTTGCCCGAGATTGAGACTAGCATTTGACAAAGCAGGAGAAGAAGCATTAGAGACAACTGAAGGTGATAAATTCATATTCAATCTTTGTTGTTGTTGATGCTGCTTTTGAATCAAAAGCTTTTTTCTTTCTTCATATTGTAATGCAGACAAATTTTGAGCATCCAATACAGCAGTACCACCCACTGGCATCGGGGAATTGACATTGCGTTGTTGTTGAAGTTGTGGTTGTTGAAGTTGAGGAGATTGAGTTTGAGATACAGGCTGCAGCACTTGTTGCTGTAATCCTGACAGATTTGACACTCTAGCAGCCTTCAACATTTGCAAGTGATTTCTTTCTTGTGGAGTCAACTGTCTTTGCGGATTAATACCTGTAGAAGTTGGTCCTACTCTTGGTTGCAATGGAGGGCTACCTTGTTGATTTGGAACTTGTTTATTTATACCTTGTTGAGTTGAGTTTACTTGTTGATTTGAGCTTCCTTGTGGGTTGATCCTATTTTGTTGTTGTTGTTGTTGATTAAGTCTATTTTGTTGCTGCTGTTGGATATTTGCTAAATATGTCGCTGCCAATCGGGTGACTTGTTCTTTAGTCAAATTTGGATTTTTGGTTTGAATGGAGTTAATGATGGCTGATACTTGAGCAGGAGCAAAATTAATTCTCGGTTTAGGAGGTTGATTTGTCCTGTTTTGACCAATTGGACCGGTTTGACTTTGTACAGATGGTTGTCCTTGATTGAGTGGTTGTTTGAGCGGTATATTTCCTGCTTGAGATGAAGAAATTTGTGATTGGGGTTGAATCTGAGAATTACTTCGAGCAAGAGAAGCTTGTGGCAGTTGAAGCTGCAGTTGTGGTTGTAAAGGTCTTTGTTGTTGTTGTTGAGGTATTTGATGAATTGGTTGTTGTGTTTGTGAATTTTGATTTAATTGATTATTTGAATTTATTGGTGTTCTACTTTGAGCTTGATTTTGCATCAACATATTATTATTTCCTTGTCCAGTGTTTATAGATGAAGCTTTGCTAGCTTGATTTTGTTGCTGTTGCATTAATCTTCTTTGCTTTTGAATTTGAATCAATTGCTGAATTTGTTCTTTGGTATATGGTGTACCGTTAGGTGTAGTTGGTCTTTTAGGCATACCTTGTGGGAAAGCCTGTTGTTGCCTATTTGGTTGTTGTTGTTGTTGCTGTTGTTGTGGAATAGGTTGTGAAAGGTGAGGAGATGGCGACCCATTAGGTAATTGACCCAGTACAGGACGAGGTATTTGTTGATTTTGAGTTGGCATTGTACCACTTGTTTGAGGTCTCGAAAGTGGGGCTTTATCTTGAATAGAATTACTAGAAATTGGAACTTGTTGTTGATTATTATTGATAGGAAGTTGTTGCTGACCAATTGGCAGTTGTTGTTGAGATTGTTGCAATGATGACTGGTTTTGGTTTGGATGCGTGTTTCTAATGGGTAATTGTTGTCCTTGAACTTGGGGTGGTATAGGAATATTTGAATTTGGAGGTATTTGAGATGGAGGTATTTGTTGTTGATTTTGATTAGCTTGTCTTTGTTGTTGTTGTTGCTGTTGTTGTTGAGCTTGTTGTTGCCTTTGTTGTTGAGCTACAGCTGCCATCATTCTCGATCTTGTTGCTTGTTGATTTATATAAGCTTCTTGAATTGATTTATCTCTTTCAAATTTTAATCTTGATAATTCAGCTGGTGTTGGAATTCTATCAGTTGAACGTTTAGTAGCTGGAGTTGAAGAACCATTAACACTACCACTTGAATTACTAAAAGATAAACCTTCAGAACCAGAAGTATTTTTTCTTTGAGAAATTTTGGCCAGATGTGCTTCACGTTTTCTCATACTTTTTCTCATTGCATCAAACATTGAAGCCCATCTTAATCTACGATGTCCTCTTTGAATTGATTCATTACCTACACCCAATGGAGAAATTCTTCTTTTGGTAGTCAGTTGAGCTCTATGAGCTTGTTCTAACCATTGTTGAGCATGATATGAATAGATACCTTTCATATCAGAAAATTGGAACTTTTCGTTTAATTGAATATATCTTTCAAAACATTGCCAAGGAGTTCTTCTTTCAATATTTGATTCGTATTTTTTCAATGTTGAAGAATTTGACAGTAAATGTTCTGAAATTAAATTCCAATTAAAACAAAATTCAGCAACGTAATGAATTAAATATTTATCATCTTGAGGTAACCAAATAGTTGGAGATCTATATTCAATGTTTTTAACTAATGGAGGTTTAGGAGGTTTTAAATAATTTAAGCGGCGATGAGATTGGAAACCAAATAAACCTTTTTGATATTCTGGAGGACCTTGAGTTCTTGTATTACTATTATTGTTATTTGATGATAAGTCTTTCAAAATAATCTTACACCAATCGTCATCTTGTTCGAAAGGATGTAACAAACGAGAAATTGATACCATTGGGGATTCTTCTGGTTTCAATGATGGAGCGGAAACTTGAGTTGTATCTTCTTCATCAAATGCGGTAAACTTAGGTAAATTTTTTATAATTGATTGATCAATTTTTTTCAAATCATTTAAATTAACGTGAAGTTTGAATGGATTTTTATTTTCGATCATATTGTTTTTTTGATTCTTAATGGATATCATATCTTCTTTGGTGAATGAAGGTAAATTTGGAGGTGAAATTTCATCTTCTGGTTTTGATCTTGATAATAAAAGTTTAACATCAATGGTTGAAGTATCTTCATCATTCAATTCAATTTCATTGTTGTTATCAATTTGTTCAATTTCACTTTTAATTTCATCATCGTTATTATCAATCTTGTTAGACATTTCAATATCTCCTTCAGTATCTTCAATTACACCAACATCAGATTGATGATGATTATCAACGTCAATATCAATATCAATATCCATTGCATCATCATCATTTACTTCTTTGATATCATCATTATCAACATTTTTTACTTCATCATTAATTAAAGGTATATCAGTAATTAAAGGTTTATCACCTATATGAACGATTGGTTTTCTATTAATACACATTACTTTACCATAATTCCAATAATCCATAATACCCTGAGCCATTTCAAAGCAACAAGCTTTTTTAAATTTTAAAGATTCTTTAAAATCAGATGACATCCATTTACCTTCATTTAAAACATTATCCCAATGATATAATTTATTAATTTTTTTAATACCACCTTGTTGTTGTTCTTGTTGTTTCTTATATAAAAATGGATCATAATATCTTATTGGTTGTCTCAAAGACCATTTACTTTGTCTTTTCAATTCTTCAATTCTTGAATAAAGTACGGCAATTTTACCTTCAAATAAAGCCAGTTCAAAATTTTCAGTCATTAAAGTTTTATGACAACCAGGTAATAATTTTATTAATGGTAATGTTTGAGTAAGATAATATAATTCAGCAAGTGATGAAACATTATGAGTATTTGTTGGATAATGTTCAGGAACAGAAATAATTTCTAAATCATTTAACTTTTTATTTGCAAAATTATTATAATTTTCTTCAATAACTTGTTGTTGAGATTTAAGTGAAGTTACCGCTGATGTTGTTTTGGGAATTTTGTTAGTTAAAAGTCTTGTTGGAGGAAGAGATGATTGATTGTAATTAATTTTAGGATTCTTATTGGGGAATCTTTGATTATTAAAGTCTAATTTTCTTTTCAATGGAGATGATGAATTTGATGATTTTGAAGTTGTTATCAAAGGAGCTATTGTTTTAGGTTCAACCCCAGAATTATTAGATGATTCTAAGCTTTTTTGACTTGTTGTTGTGGTGGTAACAATAGATGGTGAAGGTGACGATATATGAACCTGAGGTAATGGTAAAGATGAAGAGGATTCAGACGATTCAGGTAATCCAGATGATGATGTGACTGGTGCAGTTATCGTATGATCATTAGATATAGGTATAGGATTTACGCTTTCATTTGAATTTGTACTTTTTACACTCTCATTTGTTAATTGTTGATTTGGTATAAATAATTGATCCTTGATTGAATTCAGTAAAAAATTCTTGAAACTAGTTTCATCCGTTATATCAAAGGGTAAGAGTGAAGTGTTTAATTTATCACTCTTATTTATATCATTTAAATTTAAAAATTCATCAAGTTCATTTAATTTATTATCATTAATTTGATCTTTATCTTTATTATTATTATTATTATTATTAGTGAATAATGGATCCAAAGTAAAATGATACAACTCCAGAATTTTATCTGATCTTTCCTGGCGGATTTGGCCACTTTCAACAAGCATGATAAATGAAGCAGGTTTAATAGACCAAGACAATCTTTGGATTGATTAAATGATTTTATTTAAGGTGGTTTCTATATTGATTATATATTTTTAAGGTAAAATAACAGAAAAAAAAAAAAATGTCAAATTTGCGAGTGTGTACGGGTTTGTAGGTTAGTCACGTGACTAATAGTTTAATATGAAAGAATAACAAGTGAATAATTACAAGTGAATAATTACAAGTACAATGAAGATTTGTTACCTGTGAGTAAATACAAGTATTTATAAATGAAGATTTATTATGAATAGTAAAAAAATAATGACACTTTATTATGACCGATATAACACGGTGGAACAAAAAGAAATATATATGTATGTAGGTTGACAAACATGAAACAAGGTTAACTAATATTGATAATATAATTATAATTATAAGTATAATATAATTATAAATTATAAATTATGAATGAAAGTAATTGATAATAATATACAGAGAAATGGAAATGAAAAAAAAAATAATCATTTATAATGAATCAAAAGAATAATTCTTATAATTATTTTTTTTAACTAATTTTAAAAGTTAGATTAACGTTTTGAAATTTGTAATTTTTTAACACTTTCTTCTAAATTTTTTAATTTTGTTTGCATTTCTTCTAAATCTTGATTTAACCTATTTCTTTCATTAACAATATTAGTTTCCCATTGTCTAAATCTATGTTCTTCAGCTTTAACTTGTTCAGTAAAGAATTTTTTCAATGCATCTTCTTCTTCTTTAAATTTAGGATTATGCAATCTTCTTGGTTTCTTTAAATTTTGATGTTTCTTAATAATTTCACCATGTTCACCATTTTCTTCAGTTGTAGTCAAATCATCATCATTGTTATTATTATTGGTATGAGAATTAGTACCATCTAATTTTAAAGATCTATAAGTTTCAAAATGTAATTCATTTGTCGATAACATTAAATCTAACATATTTGTTCTTAATAATAAAGATCTTAATTTTTTAAAATCACAATGTTTATCATTTTCAACTTCAACTAAACCCCATGGATATTTTCTACCTCTTACAAAATTACCAGGACTTATTTCATATTCATCTTCACTACCAATAATAGCAAAAGGCATTGATTCAATCAATTGTTTTGAATGTTCAGCACTTGCAGGATCATCTAATTCTAAAGGAGGAGTATAAATATTAATATCTTGAGATTCAATTATATCTCTTATTCTTGATTTAAAAATTTCTAATTCTTGAGGTGATAAAGTATCAGATTTTGCAATAATTGGAATTAAATTAACTCTTGTTGATAATCTTTTCATAATTTCAATATCTAAAGGTTTTAAAGAATGACCAGTTGGTCTAATAAAATAAAGACAAGCATGAACTCTTAAATCTTTTTTATCAAATCTTGACGGCTGTTGTTCTTGTTTCATATAAGATTCATGTTGATCATCAATGAAATCAATAATTGGAGTCCAAGAATCATGATTATTAACATTATTACCAAAACCAGGAGTATCAATAATATTTAATCTAATTTTAAAATTTTTTTCTTCTAAAATAGCTCTAACAATATCAATATCAACAGTTTGATGAGGATTTGAAAATTTATTATGTCTTTCATTTGGATCTTGATGAATTTTCAAATTTGATTGGAAAAGAGTATTGATGAAAGTTGTTTTACCTAAACCACTTTCACCAGCTACCATTATAGTGAAAGTAGCACCTTCATTTGAAACAATTTTGTATCTTAAAGAAATAAAAGTTAGTAATAATAAATTTAGAATGACATAAAAGTTATTATGGAATGAAATGACACGTTAAAATAGCGATTTCTAAATCATATAACTTCTATTGGTAACGTCTGTTAATGAATCAGTGATTTTACAAAAAAAAAAAACCAAAAACCATTGGATCTGAAGATTAACGAGATGATAAACAAACAACATACCTTTGATTGGGTAAATTAGCAATACCAACGGGTTCAGGCATGATTATAAGATAAAATATGTGTTAAAGGGAATGAATATCAATTGAATAGAAAGGTTATTGAATATATCAATATATTATTATTATTATTATTATTATTAGTATTAGTCCATACTAAATAAACAATTAACGAGTGGAAAATGGGAAAAATGATTTGTTTATTTTTCAACGAAGGGCTAAACTGCAAATATACATAGGCACAACCTGCAAATGGGTAGGTTACGTGTTTGAATGTAAATTTACTTGATTATAATATTACAGGTTGGGCTGTGGTGTTTTACAGTTTGAGTACGTGTTAATTTAGTCGCATTGGAAAAGACAGAAAAAGAACAGAAAAGAAAAGACAAAGAATATTCATAAGAATAAGAGTGGAAATGTCTGTTTACATCCGTACACCGCACAACAAATCATTATCAAGAAAGATAAGCCACAAGAACAAGAACAAGAAACATGGATTATAAATATTATTAAGTGTTATACAAAAGGCGGATTAAAACTACATGAAATAGTATATTGAGATTCGAGGATGAGTGTTATATACACAATTAATTGATTCATTAATGATTTATTATATGTGAAATATTGTAGGTTGACAAATTTATTCTAATGAAATGAGGAAATTATCTGAGCAATGCTAATCTATACAACAGCTTTATCATTATGCTTGGTTCTACTTAACGAAATCGATAATAAGTCATAGAATTATAATAAATCATAAATCTAAATAAATGATATAAACAAGGGTAGAAAAGACAAGCCTTTAATCAAATATTTTCACTTCCCTTGTTCTAAGAATGTGACGAGATTTTATAAATATTGGGTGTGGTAATAGTATATTTCTTTTAAACTTGTATATTTCTGCAAAATAAAAATAATAATAGTAGTAATAATAATAATAACATTGTGAGATAAAAATAAGAATATAATAAAATAAGAATAGTAATAATATAATATAATAATATGATAATATAATATAATATAATATAATGATAACAATTTATTGAAATGTGATAAAATTTAAATATATTTTTTTTAATTTTATTTGTTTAAGTTTATTCAAATTCATTTTTTGTTGTTGTTGATGATAATTTGGCTGTTGATGTTGTTGTTGTTTATTTTATATTTTTTTTTTTGTTGTTGTTGATGTTGATTTATATATAAATTAAACTATTTATTCTTCTTCTGGTTTTGATTCAGATGGTTGTTCTTCAGTTTGAGCTGGAGCTTCTGATAAATCAGTCCATAAAGTTAAATTATCTCTTAATAATTGCATAATTAATGTTGAATCTTTATAAGAATCTTCTGATAAAGTTTCTAAATCAGCAACGGCATCATCAAATGCTTGTTTAGCTAAATGACAAGCTCTATCAGGTGAATTTAAAATTTCATAATAGAAAACTGAAAAATTAAGGGCTAATCCTAATCTAATTGGATGAGTTGGTGGTAATTCAGTAACGGCAACATCTGAAGCTGATTTATAAGCTTCTAATGATAAATCAGCTGCTTCTTTACGTTTTTCAGAAATTGCAAATTCTGCTAAATAACGATGATAATCACCTTTCATTTTATAATAGAAAACTTTTGATTCACCAGTTTGAGCTGATGAAATTAAATGATCAGTTAAAACAGAAAGAATATCTTCACAAATTTTTGATAATTCAGCTTCAATTTTTGAGCGATAATCACGAATTAAAGTAACTTGTTGTTCATTACCTTTGGCTTCTTCTTTTTGTTCAATTGATGAAACAATTCTCCATGAAGCACGACGAGCTCCAATAACATTTTTATAAGCAACTGATAATAAATTACGTTCTTCAACTGATAATTCTTGACCTGAAGAAGCAACAGCTTTCATATTTTCAACCATTTCTTCATAACGTTCAGCTTGTTCAGCTAATTTAGCAAGATAAACGGAATCTTCACGAGAGGCAGGCATTATATTATGACTATATTATAATATGTTAGTATTAATCAAGTAAAAGAAAACTTGTATTTATCAATCAATTGAAAAAGTAAATCGGAAATAAAAGGAAAATCAATAATCTCTATAATAATTTAATTCAATCGCCATTTTATTAGTTTATAAGTCACTCAGTTATTGTTACATTGTTAGTAATATTTGCTATATAAGCAATTTTGTTATTGACACGCCACCGAATACGCATTTTTTTTGTTTTGTTTTGTTTTTTCTTTGTTTTTTTTTGTTTTTCCCCGTTCATTTTTCCAGCGATTCACACTTGCAAACACCAGTTTATCATACCAATCAATCAAGAGAAATAATCATAAATAATTAAAGATTGTAATATGAATTGACATCAGTTGGAATTCAATCATATTACAATAATCACGTAGTTGTTATTTGTTGATGACTTTGTTGACTTGCGGCTCATGTTCGGTACATGTTCCAATTTTACCTATATTGGATTTTGATTAAAGGCGGTGGTGGTGTACGGATGTTTCGCGTAGATACTTTGACCAATTCAAAATTCAAGAAAAGCACACTGTTGTAAAAAAACAAAGCCTAGCGGCTGAATCAACAAGTCAACGTTGACAGTAGAGAGAAAGAGGCAAATGTGACAATGATTGATACGAGTTAATGGTTTATGATTGATTCATGTGACAGGGGACATTGATTTAATTGGACAAAACGAGGAGAAACAAAACAAAGCAAAAAAAAATTGTATCGACAATTTATTCATTCAACGTTCACGAGTCAATTATTTACACTTGACCAAAGTATGTAATACATTGGCTATCGATGTAGATTGAACACAGAACATTGAAATTGGGAAGGCATATTTGAACAAAATATTGATGATTGAACTGAAAGGAAGGCGCATGCAAGTTGAGATCAAACAAAATTAAAGGATTGGAAATTCATGAATTATTGAGAATTGGATTATGATATAATATGGAATGATATGATAAGATACAACTAAGATTAAATTATTACATACATTTGTGGTAGGGGGGTTTGAGGGAGAGGGGGAGGGTAATAGGGTAAAATAAAAGATAAATAGGATTAAAATAAAGGATATATTAAAATAAAAAATCTAATCAGAATTGAAAATCAGAGTAAAAAGTAGAAATTTCTAGATATATAAATATAGTCAGTGGAATTTAGTAAAATTGTATCATATTTGTCGCCAGACATTTTTTGGCTTTTGTCTGAACAATATAAGATATCAACTGGCACATCCATTGCGATCCGACACAGAATAAACAGGCCTCCATCCAGACACAGACACAAAACATGAGGACACAGACACCGACACAGACACAACCGTATTCCGATACGCAGACACAAAGACAAAGTGCACGGTAAAGCGTCACGAAAATCAGACACACACACACCCACTCAGACCACAAATCAGACACAGAATGGGCCAGACACAGTGTCTGATTATGTCATACGCTTGCGTATAGCAAAGGGAAGTATCTCTGGATTTGACAATCACACGCCCGTTTTCTACTACCGATTAATATAGGATTTTTTTGTTGCGCTGTTGTTAAAACCACCTGAGCCTGAGTGGTTTACCAATCGATACGATGAAAGTGTTACGAATCTATTTACGCTTATGATGACTCCACCATAACCTAAATATTCGTATCCCCATACGATGCTTCCCAAGCAAGTCATGTTATCGTGAAAAGAGAGAGTGTGTGTTTGTCAACATGTGCAATGCTTACCAATAGCGTGTGGTCACACTCCACTGTGATTGCAATTATCATACATTAAATTGCTATACAATTATTTTATCCCTTTAATCTAACAAAGTTGGCTCGAGTATTAAAATTACGGAAAAAAACCAGCGAGCGAAAACAGAAAAACAGAAAAGACAGAAATCAAATTGAAAAAGCTATAAATCAGACATAAATTCATCAGCCAATTTGTCTGTATTTTCTGGACCACTTTGAAATTGTCTTGCCACGATTACAAAATACTCACCACCCTCGGGTTTTGTGAGACTTCCGGGACTACTATGATAATGTCGCACGATCATACGCAGCCATTCATCTTAAAAAGCTTCATTCTCTTCTACAACTGAAAGATTTCATACAGCATATATCTGATATCTTTGACTGTGCTGATGAGTTTCATTTACACTATGAATTACCGCATGCTTTAATCAACTTCAAGCAATTGTAAATATGTTGCATCTCTTTTCATCTTCATAGCTTGTTAACCTTATGCAATGTTAGACACAAAAGGTTGCAAAAATATATTAAGTTTTTATCAATCTTTATATTTCACATCAACTTATAATTCAATTTCATTCTTCACAACGGATCCTATGGCGTTAAATTATGATGTGAAAAATCAAATTCCTGAATTACCAAATCGGTCAGAGATCAAATTAGTACGTATTACTTTCTTCACTAATGATGAATTGACACCAATCAACAGAGCACTTGCTCGAGATGAAGAACGGGCTGCTCATAATATGAGTACTAGTGTGATTGACAATGAAGTTATAACTCGTGACTTTAATTGATAATAATTCAGAGGTTGGTACATATAGTGAAGGATTTAATGTAACACCTTCAGCGATCAATGATACTACTATGCCGAAATATACAAGAAAAACAATTTCCCTGATGAATGTGACTACCCCCTTTGTAGAATTACTTCAAAACACGTCAGTGTCATAATTATCAATGATATTATAGTATAGTACATTATATTAGATATTGGTATATGTGAGCGACATTATTTTAAATCCATCAGCGACATTAGCTTTATCCCCGGAAATCTTGTCTAAAACGAGAAAGTGCACACAGTCACTTTCAGTTTTTTGTTTGCGGATTGTGATAAAATTAATTAACTGTAACCGTCAAACTGAGTCAATCTGAACTGTTACGATACTATTGTAAAACGTTTAATCGGATAATAAAACAATCCAATTCGATTTGTGTATCTTGTGATACTATATATATATATTTAGTATAATTTACTCTTGCCTCGGTTTTAGATTTTTTTTGTGTGCGTGCTTGTATGCAGTATCGATATCGGCATAGTACTGCCCCATACAAAAGTGACATAAAATGTACAGTGTTTGAAAAAACCCTGACGAAGTGGTTTTAAAGTATCGTTTAAGTAGTTTGCATTAATTTGAAAACTATGATTTACCTACTTGAGCTACAGTAACAAATTTGTGTTCTTTTTGTCTTTCTTTTTCTTTTTCTTTTTTTTTTCCAATTTGATCTATAGTACTTAAGTTTTATTTATAAGAAATGGGTTAAATGTTTAAAGAGATAAATTATTAACCATTACTGAAATGACTTTTGATGTTTGAATTAAAAAAATTAGTCTAATTGCATTGAATCTTCAAATTTTAAGGATTCTTCATTAATTTTGAATGGTTGAACTTCTTTAATTTTGATACCGAATTTTTTATCTTGAGTTAAATCACTTAAATTATTTATTAATTGAGTAATTTGTTCATTTAATTGATAATTTGAATGAATCCAACTTGGTTTAATTGATTTATTACCACCAGTTAATCTAATAACTTCTTGATTATTTGAATTTAATAAAATTGTACTTGATTCTCTTGCAACTCCACCAACTTTATAACTTGATTTTAATAATGATTTTAATTTTAATGATGAAATTCCTAAATTTGGTAATGGAACTTCCATACCTGGTAAAGTTGGTTTACCTGAATCAACTCCATATCTACCTGTTGGATTTAAACAAAGTAATATTTTATCTAAAGGTATGAATTTTGCAATTTGAATTGGTCTGCTTCTAACCAAATATCTATTATTTAATTCACCTAATCCTAATTTATTTGTTTTCAATTCTTTATTAATATTTTCTAATTGACTTGAAATATCATCATTAAATTTTATTGGGAATGATTCACAAGTATGAGATAATTTAAATGGGAAAACTGAAAATTTTTTATCAATTAATCCTAATAATTTTCTTGAACTTTTTAATTTTAATTGATGAGTAATTGCAAAATCTCTTACATATATAGTTGATTTACCACTAACATAATCATCTTTTAAATTTTTACCGGTAAATTCATCAACTTCTTCTAATGTAATTAACCCTGCTTCACCATTGAAATCTCCTAGTGATGTCATTTTAATATCAATATTATAAGCTTCACTACTTTCTATAATAAAATCATCAGTTGGAATTGCACTTGATGTATTACTACTAAGACTTTTATTCTTATTATCATTAATTATTAATGCATTTGAATCTCCTGAATTAAAATTTTTTGATTTTGTTATTAAAGTTGATTCTTGATCACTTTCATCCCAAACAACACCTTTAAAATCACTTTCAGCAACTATACCTTCTGCTTGTCCAGCTAAAAATCTACGAACTCTTCTTACTTTTGATCCTGGAACAATAGTACAATTAAAAGATTCAGCAATTGAATTAACAAGATTTCTAATCATACTACCAGTTATAACTTTATTTTCATTTGATCCTCCAATTATATTTATTGGTAATGATTGAATTTTTTCTGGTGTTAATGATAATCCTAATAATGCAATAACTGCTTCAGTAGCAATATGACTTGCAGCAATTGAATCAGCTTTTGCTCCTAATAATGGTCCTGTTGGTTTTAATTCTCCATCAATTTCAACTCCTGGTGGATAAATAACAATAGTATGTGAAACATTAGCAGCATAACCATCAATTTGTGCTCCTAATGAAATTGTAACTATATCACCTGCTTGAAATTGATAATTATTAACATCATCTAATTCAGGTGAAAATCCACTGATAAAATCATTTACTTCAATACAAACTGGATTAGCAATACCTTTTTCTCTAACTTTTTCTTCATTATTATAAGCTTTGGTTAAAAGTTTATATAACATGGAATCACCTAATATACATAAATCTTGAACTGAATATGGTTTTTCTGTTTTACCTAAATGATATGAATCATTTATTAATGAAACAATATATTTTAATCCAGTTTGAGTGATTTGTCCTGCAACACGATATTTATCTAATGAACTTTCATTTAAAATATTCTTTTCTTTTAATAAAATATCGGCATCATCTTGATGAACTGCGAGTTGAGCAACTTGCATCTTTAAATATATATATTATTATAGTGAATTTAAATGATATAATAAGATGTAATGAAGGTTTAAATAAAATTTACCTTTATCCTATTTTTTTGAGATGAGTGAAATATTATGTGAGATGAGTGTGAACTGAAAAAAAAAAAAATATATATTTTCTTTCTTAACTTTGTGTTTGATTTGTGTTTATATACAGGTTGGATATTTGCAATCAAAAAAAATTGGTCTACAATGACTATGAAATCTTTATACCTATTTGAGGAGTAAAAAAGGATATTGTATAAGAGCTTGTAAGCATTGAAGACTTTAAGCGTCTTGGGATTTTCGAGTGCTATTTATGGTCAGATGGCTTAGACTATGAAGCCATCTTTTGAATTTTACTGAATAAGACATATTTATTATCAAATTTTACTTAAAACCATAAAAGTATGAATATTACACAACCTACACATCTTTAACTTATTTATGTCATTTATAAATTACCTGTAAGAGATTTTCATACCCACTCCTTTATCTTCGAAATGATTGATAGGATTAACCTACGTGTAGTATACGCAAGAACTACGACCCAAAGCTCAATCACTTGATATCATACGTAAATCCAAGTGGGTACCATAACTCTTTTATAAAGATGTTCTTCAGGAAACGCATATCGAATCAAAGAAGCTTTATAGCTCAAATGCCAGCGTACTTACACTAATTATCTTGAATTGACTGTCAATGCCTTTATAGTACAGACTACGTGATTGAGGATGAATCAGTTGATAGGTACAAATGTATGCATCACAACAAGTTACTTTAGATATGTCTTGTAGCTGTCTTGTGACATGTTCAATTTCAATTCTAGCCTTATCGTATTGCTCCTTGTGATATGTATAAGGTCAAAAAAAATTCGCAGTCGAAAGATAATTGTGGCTGCACGAGTAGATATAAATTACGTTATCACGAATTAAGACAAATACCAATTATCACATACGATCAGTATTGTCAATTACTCTTGATATACTGAAATCTTTCCGATCCGAAATTAGGATGGCGATATCTTGTGTATGTTACAATCTGAATAGTGTATAGTATAAACACCTTTGAATATAGTGTTGTAAAAGACAGCCACACCACACTTTTGGTATTTAGTGATAAGAACCTCTTTTCCTAATTAAGTTCAGATTTAATATATTATAAGAAAATACCATCTCTTTTTTTTTTCAAATTAGGATAACTGGAGTAGATAGACATCAATATTAAGTCCCGTTCACATAAATAATAATGACAATCGAATCATCAAGACCACAACCAAGACCATGGAACCCACCCAAAGAAACGAAATATGATTTAGACTGGGCCGACTTGACTGTTCTTGATATAAGTGATTTTGACAAGCCAGGTGGTAAAGAAAAGCTCGCCAATGAATTGAAGCATGCAGTTAGTAAAGATGGATTTTGGGCAATCACAGGGCATGGGCTAAGTCAAAAAGATTTTGATGATCAGTTTAAATTAGGTCAACATTTTTTTGAAAATTATAGTCTAGAAGAGAAGAGAGCTCAAGAAGTTCAATTTGAAGAGGGTAACTATTTCGGTTATAAAATCAAGGGTAATAAAAAAGTATTCAAGACTGAGGTTAAAGATAATGTTGAAACTTTGAATATTGCAAAATTTACTAAAGATAAATTATATGATGAATATTATAAGCAACCATTCATTCAAGAGAACAAGGAGGAGCTCGAAACGCTTTCAAGAAGAGCATTTGAAATTGCTCGTAAGCTACTTGTATTATTTGCTATCATTTTGGAATTAGATGAAAATTATTTTGCTGACAGACATGCATACGACGATCCAAGTGATGATCATCTTAGATATATGAGATATCACCCAAGGTCAGAAGAAGATGACGAACAAGTTGAGAAAACATGGGCAAGAGGTCATACAGATTTTGGTAGTTTGACTTTGTTATATAACCAAGTTGTTGCTGGACTTCAAATTCGATTAAGTAATGGAGAATGGAAATATGTTAAACCTGTCCCACAAGGTATTATTTGTAATATTGGTGATACTCTTAATTTTTGGAGTGGTGGATACTTTAAACTGACAGTTCATAAAGTTATTCGACCACCACCTGATCAAATAAATGCTCCTCGTATAGGAACATTCTATTTCGTTAGACCAGGTGAAACAGAAATTGAAATTGCCCCTTCACCATTACTTAAACGCTTAGGATTATACAAAGAAATAAAACCTGTAATTGGAACCGAATATGTTCGTAGTAGAGTTAAAGACTACCATGACTGTCCTGATTATTTGAAACAAGAGAACAAAGTATTCAAGCATGGTGAGTTTCAAGTTACTGACGGATTTGAATAAAGATTATAACCGTATATATATTCTTTTATATACAAATATGACCTTATAAAACCAATAAAATTTGCGTAATTACCAGTAGTATAGTTGACAGAAACATGTCCTGATTATGCACAAAACGGAACGTTAAAAAATCTTGCCTATAAATTCAGTAACATCTGATGATACAATATTTCCATTTTCTTTCGGACAAATCGTGATTGAGCTACTTTCAGATTATGAATCCTTTATCATCTATTTCAACTGCTGTTGTCGTATAATGCAATGTTCATATCTATCATAATTTGTCAACTATACACAAAACTACAACGGGGTTTGAAAAAATGCAACTTGTACGATTTGAGCATACGAATACAATTACTTCAAAAAGCTATATTATCATTATTATTCATTAAATGTCATCTATGTACGTATATACATGGTACCAATTAATCAAGGGTACTTAAAAGTAGAAAGGAGAAGGCAAAAAGAGAAAAAAAAGTCTATAAATCTAACAACGTTTTTATTCGAATCTAAGAATGGTTTTCTTCACGTTGAGTACTTTTGGCAGCAGCAATAGCAGCTTTTCTGGCTTCAACTTCTTGTTGATGATGAACTTTTAATCTTTCTTGTTCATCAAGATATTTCTTCCATTCTGGAACTTCTGCTGGTTCTTTTTTCTTTAATTCTTGTTCATGCATTGATAATAAAATAGTACCTAATAACAAAACAACTGTAATTGCTTGAGCATAAACTCTTGCTTGAACTGCTTTTTGAGCAACTGTCATATATTTGTCTCTATTGACAAGCTTCCATGATCCCCATAATGAGGCACCCCAAGCACCAACAATTATTTTATACTTGTTATCATTGACTTTTGTGAAACATTTATCAGCAGTTGTCAATTTATCCCATTTTTCTAATTTTATTTGTTCTTGTCTTGATAAGTATTCTGAACGATGCAATTGTTCATCAAATTTGACTGAACCTTCATCAGCGAAAAAAGCACCAAAAGCCACTGTTGGAATTGTCCACATAGCAGCTTTAATACTAGTATTCATCTGTTGAAAACCAACAGGATATCTCTTTCTAACAAAACTCATAAATCCATATGAGGCAACTAAACCAATTGCAGTACCTTTGGCACCTTCCTTAAGTACTGCATTCCAATGATCATTTCTCTCTTTATCGTCGAGGATTTTCATATTTGTGAATTGAAACTAAGTTTTTATTTATAATATAATAAGTAATTAATAAGTGATTAATAGGTAATTACAATATTCGCAATAATTGATAAAAATAAGCTGACTATTTTGCTCTTTATATACTTCATTTCAAACCCCGTAATGTCATTCGATATAAATATCCGGAAAGTGCTTTTTATTTCACGCACAAAAAAGAAACGCAGAACATCCGTACCCGAGGGGTTTTCCTCTTTTCTTTTTTTTCTTGAGAAGTTGCAAAACATCTAGCCTACAATTCACAGTCAATTTATTACTAATTCTTTAAAGGTGTCATAAAATTACTGAGTATACAGGGATGCATAGAATTATACTAAGGTAAAGGGGTAGCTACAGCCAATGTGAACCAGTCACAGTAAATGCATGTGTAAGGTTTCGTGTATATCGATCTCAAATGACACGATCCATGATTATTGATAAAGTGATTGAAGTGGTAGTCGCTGTTTTATAGTTGATGATTGTTGCTTTATAGTTGATGATTGTTGCTTTATAGTTGATGATCATTGATTTATAGTTGATGGTTTTGCTTTATGCTTTTCTCTCATTCTTCTTTTATTTATGAATGCCAATTCATTTGTATTTGAACTTGGTAAATTGTCTACTGAATTAGTTGTATTATCTGAAGATTTTGACACATTGGAACTAGTGGTTATATTTGTTGCAGAATCTGAATAATATCCATCCTCAATCAATTTATCATTACCAAGATAAAAAATTTTAATAAAGCTACCAAAATTAACAATAACCGATTTGTAACCATATTTTGAAATTGAATTAATTTTATTGGTAATGAGTTCATTCTTATTATTTATAATTGATGGTGGGATATTATAATCAATTAATACACCATCAGTTGCACTTATTATAAAGCATTCCCAAACATCATTTAATGTAATTTGTTTTTGCTTTGATTGGTTTTTGGCAATTGAACCATATGATTTTGAAAATAATTTTCTATTTGATTTTCTTGTTCTCAATGATTTAAGTCCACTTGATTGAAAATTTGATCTACCAGATGTTAAACTTTCATCATTGTTTTCATTTAACAATTGTTCAATTTCTTCTTCATCTTCATTACTGCTTGAATCATTTAACTGTTCCCGTTTTTTAAAACCAATTATTATATTAATATCAGTTAATTCCCATTTTTCGATATCTTCAAACCAATATTGTTTTTCAATAACTGCATTAAAACCAAGACATCTAATTTCTCGAGGATCTCTTTCAACTCTTAGACAAATATTATTTTTTGATTTTTTAGATTCTAATTGATAAGTTTGCATAATTATAGTTGATTCATAAAAATCTTCATAAATTATTGAGAATGATTTAACTGATACACAACCACAAAATTTACAATGAGTTGGTTCAGAATGTGATACTTTTAAACTACCAATTTTAAAATGTCCAATATTGAAAATTTTTAAAATCATACCTGTTTGAACATCAATTAATTGTGCTGTTAAATCTTTCACTCTAAGCATCATACCCACAAATTCAATTGGTACAATTACTGATTTGTTAATCAATTTATATCGTTTGGTAGGTTGTGATATGGATTCAATTTGATTCTGATTACTTGTAGTTGATTTATAAGTTGAAGTAAAATTATGTCTTTCATCACTTATTGATGAAACTAATGTTTGTGGAGTAAGTAATTTTGTACCTGTATTATAAGTACCTTCTTGAATAAGCATTTTTCTAAATTTCCATTTATTATTAACCACCGTTGCCACAATTAAATCATCATTATTAACATTACAAATAATTCTATCACTAACTCTAGAAGTTGTTATTTTCTTAGCTGCGTTTAATTTAATTTCATCAAGGTTAGTTTTAGTTGTGTCATCATTATCGTCATCAAAATCATAAGACGATTCAATTATATTAGAAATTTGAACAGTACCATCATTACAAGAAAATATAATTAATTCACCCGTTTCTAAGATAATAATAAAATCTTCTTTATCTAATGATTTTTTTAATTCAATTAATTCATCATCAACAATTTCATTTTTCGGTTGACTCATTAAAGGTGGAGGGAAATTTGAATTTAAATTAGCTGGAATTGACATCATTGAAGCATCACTACCACGTCTACTTCTTGATTTAGATTGTTTTTGTAATGATTTTTTCTTCTGTAAAATTTTTCTGGTTAAAAATCCAGGTACTGTTCTTTTCCTGAAAAATGATTCAAGAATTTTAATCTTACCATTTTTGAATTTATTTAAAATTTCAACGGGGATTGAATACGACCAATTATAGTTTAATGATTCTCTTTCATAACATTTAACTAATCCTAATTTAAAATTCATCAAAATGATAAATTTACCATCATTACTAATCTTAATTAGATTAACGGGCCAAAATTTAGTTAAATTTTCAGAAAGATTAATTGGAGGAGGTATACTCGGTTTATTTAACGGTGACCAAACGAGAATTTTATGATCTAATCCAATACTAACCACAAATGAACTAGTTGGATTGGTAATTATTTTGAAAACATCAAGATCATGACCTTTATTTTGAGGTACATCTAAATTAATAATTTTAAAATATTTAATCTCATCATTAATTTCAAAATCAGCAGTGGATAATTTTTTTTCATTAATTAATTTTTGATTTTGTTGAATTTGAATTTGAATTTGAATTTTATCCGGATTTTTAAATTTATTAAGTTTGAAAACAATTTGTGAAATTGCCAAGATGAATAAAACTATGGAAAATAATTCAAGATAATAAATACATTCATTTTTATTAACGATAATATTTCTTGAATTAATTTTAATTATAGTATTTGATTCATTATTAATTAAATTATATGGCATTAATAATGACCAATTTGTAAAAATCCCTAGGAGTTGAATTAATTGAATGAATGGAAGTAGTATAAACCAAAAAGTTATCAGATTAGCAGGTCTGATTTTTAGTAAATATTGACCTAATCTATATCTAATTGAAGAATTCAATGGTCTATTTGATTGATCATATTTTAAACCAAGTAAAAATGAAGACATTGAATTAACTTCATAAAGAATTGATTTATCAATTGATGATGAAGAGTCAATTGAATTAATTGAAGATTCTGATGAATCATTTGTACGATTAAGTAAATCCATTAATTCATAACGATTCAAATCAATAATTATAATACCCACAAGATAAGTTAATTGAAGGAAATGATCAATAACAAGGGCTAAAATAGTAGCTTCAATAAATCTATATAATCTCATTGATAAATATTCCATAAATTTCCCATCAAAATAAAATTTAAATAATGAAACACTCAAAGCATTTAAACAACATAATCCAACGATATTTATAATAAGAATTTTTGTAATATTTGGAATATAAGAATTATGAAGATCAAATCCAATATATTTGAACATTGAATCTAATACTTTTAATTTTGTATTAGAATTTCTAACACTTATATTAATACCCAAAAAAAATTTAAACAATCGTTTATGAATATCATTATTTATTTCGAAAGTATTATCACCCGCCAAATCATTAATTAAACGAAATAAATTTCTTGAACTTAAAATCATTATGGATAAAATGTAACCAATTTTAGTGAAAAGAGTCAGAGGTTCAAATATTAATTTCCAAGATTTATAATTATGAAGATAACTAATAATATTGATTGAAGCAGTAGCACTTAACAAAGTTTCAATTAACCAACCACATAAAAGTCCTAAAGTTGATCTAATCTTATGTTGATTAGCAATGGATAAATACATATAAATCAAAAATATAATCAATAAGATTGATTCAATGAAATTGATTGAACCGATGAATAAATTAGCTGAAGTATATGAGCTTGCTTGAATTAAGAAATAACGAATAAAATCTTGAACACTTGATGAAGAATCAACAGTACTTATATCGGTTATTTTAATTAAAGGATTAGATGAAGAATGATTTGATGAAAATGAATCAATTTGATTAATTATGGGGAAATTTGATTCATGAATAACATAAAATTTAAGTAATTGAGCTTTTTGAATTAAATGATTATATTTAAATAAGTTATCCAAGAATAAATTTATGAATTGAGTATTGATATCAAAATTTATATATTTTGAGATATATTTTTGTACATTATTAGTATTAATTGAAGTGGAGGTTAAATTATTTTGTGATAACACATTGAAATCAAGAGGTAGTAATGAGAATGGAGAAATGACCATTGATTGATTTGGATTTGAATCTGATGATATTTGATTGATTAAATTATTTGCTTGATTTAAAAAATCAAATTTTAAAACATTAACATTTTTCAAGTCATTACTGGTTAATACAATTTTGGTAATTGATATATTTTTTGAATGATCATTATTTATTTGAGTCAATGAATCAAGTAAAGAATTAATTTTGATATGATGATTATAAATTTGATCATCAAAATCAGGATGTATTGAAAAATCATGGAAATGAGAGATTACTTGACCGTTTAGAAATTTAACGGTGAAATCATATAATACATTATACGCAAGGATGAATATTAGTAGCGCAGGTATTGATATGATTAATTTTGGAGATGAAAGAATGAATGAAATGAATTTAATTATAAGTTTGGGATAAGGTTTAGTATTTAATGCAGCATGATCTTCCTTTGGCGGCGGCAACTTATTCTTGGAAGACAAAAGAGACAACTTCATATTTCAAGTATATAGAGTTGATAGATGAGTGAGTGAATGAACTGTGATAGCTAATAAGTCAAGTCTAGATAGTATTCCATTTGAATAACAAAAGAAAGATATTTGAATGAATGGTTTGAATGGGAAGAACCCGAAGAGGAACAAAATTGAAGTTGTTGAGGATCCAGAAAGTGATTTAGATTTCAAACCATTAAAGAATTGAGATGATATAATCAGAAAATCGGAAAGTTAGAAAATTAAAAAATTAAAGTATGGAAAACGTATTAGTTTATGTAGTATTGATAAAAATGGTATTAAGTGTCTAGTGAATAATAAATTATTTAGTGAAATATTATCAGCATCAGCGAGCTCACAAAAATAAAAACTAGAGAATAATAATAATAATAATAATAATAAAACTAAAATTTAACCAGAAATACAAGCCGTTTAATACAACAAAAACTACGAAGACAAGAAGACCAGTGCCATAATGGTCATTGGGAAAGTGGAACACGGTTACAAGCTCACTGTAATGCTGTGAACCAGAGGGAGCACCATAATTGCTGGTGTAAAGCAAATGTTGAGTTGATGCCGATCAATTCGGGTAAGCTTTACATTACCCAGTGGTAGACGTTTCTGTGTCGGCAATACAAAACACAGCGTAGCACAACCGCCGACGATTGGGTGAGAGATGGAGCCTGTTCCGCTTGACACCCTCCAGACAAGTGTATAAGATAGAAGGACACCAACAGTACCATTGAGGCAGACCATCCTGGTATGGGGTTAACTGGATTCAGGGTTAATTGTTACCGATTAGATCAATCTCGTAAAAATTGGGAACATTGCAAAAACAGCCAGAAAAACATCCGCGATCCGTACACCACAATCTATGCTCCCCCAAAAGTAAACAAGCACATATACGAAAATAGCCGGTGCTAATGACCGACTGATAAACCATGATATATTCCGTGTTATACTGATGATTGAGGTGTGGCGATTGTGATTGTAGTCGTAGTTGGAAAGGGATACGAGAGGGAGAGTATACTATATATATGCTACGCTTTGCCTGTTTGTAATGAACCTTCTGACTTTCGGAGGGGCGGCTGAAGTCACTAGACAATGTTCCTAAATCTCTTGCATAATGAATATAATCCACCACATGGACTATTGAAGAAGCTCAATGGAGTATCAAATTGAGAACATAAGCCTCATTGAAGATAAACATGAATAACTCATATACAATTGAGAGATTCTTGAACGTATTCATGATAACTTTTCATGGTTAATAAACTAGTTCGACATCGTATTATATTATGTAGTAGTATATCAATTACATACACGCTAATGTGAAAAACGAGCAAAAATTAAATTATGAAAATAATAATAGATTAAGAAGAAAGAAAGGAGAAGTATGGAAGTATGATATAATGGATTTGGGTTGATAATATATATAGTGATTATTGATGTCATTAATTGTTTGAATAATCGTGTGATATATTCTAATAGATAATTGAATACATGAATTATTATGGCAGCAACTTATTTTGTTCCTAAAGTTGCAATACTTAAATTATTCATTTGTCCTAATAAATCATCTATCTTTGTATCTAATAAACCATTGGCATATTCATCTCTCGATGTTTGATCTAAATATTGTTGTACTTGTGCTAATCTTGAATATCCTTCAGTACAAAATTTCATTTGAATTTTAACTAATGCTTCAAATGATGGATCATAAAATGGTACTCTTAATTTAATTAATTCAGGTAATTCTGATTTTAATTGATTATTTAATTCTTCAAAAATATCTTTTGCAATTGATAATTCTTTTTCGGATCTTGGTAATTTACCTGCATCTTTTGCTGGTTTATCGATTAATTTTCTAACTTTTGCTTTACATTGATCGTAATCAATTTTTTTATGAGCTCTTTTTTTAATGGCTTCATCAATTTCATTAAAATATCCTCCAAATTTTATAATTGGATCTAATACCGTTTCTCTAAATGGTCCATCAACTTGTTTAACGGTTTCTTCATCAAAATCTTTAACTACTTGTTGATAATAATTTCCAACATCGGCATAAACTGTTGATCCTTGTTTTGCTTCTTCATATAAATTTGAAACAATTTCAGATATAGTTACTTGTGATGCAGTAACTGCTCTTAATGAGTCCAAGTATCCTTTACTTGCAGTTTGTATATTATTACCTGCTGTTTTCAATGTTTTATATCTTCTTTCTTCAACATCAAAATCTTTATCAATGGTTTTATCAACATCTTTAACACTAACGGACGCACCGGCTCTACTAACTGCTTTTTTGAAACCTTCCCAAGACATGAGTTATATTTATTGTGATATATGTGAAATGAACTTAAAGTTGTTATTGACTAAGAATAATTTACAACAAATTATTTTGTGCAATTGAATTGAATTGAATTAACCTGTTACCAAGATTAATCTAATTTCACTACGCTTAAATTCATGACTTTTAGTTCAAATTACAAATCAGGGTCGTGTGAATTGGCCATAAATAATTGAGCAAAAGTTACTACAAAAAGAACAACTATGAAATATATATATATATATAATACCTATAATAATAAAGCAATATGTCTAACACTGAAGAACCAATATCTTCAGAAATCCCTCACGAGGACTCATCAATTGAGAGGGTCACGGAGATAGATGAAGTTACAGCGAGCAGTAATAGTAGTGGTAGTTCCAAAGACAATACTCAACCCACGTCAAACAACAATGATCAGTCAAAAGAAGATACAATTAGTCAGATTCTAGAATATAAACAAAAAATAGATGTTCTTGTTAATAATGTTAGAAATACTAAAAGATTATGTGAAAAATACGATAATGAAAATTATTATTTACAAGATTATATCGGTACTTTAATGAATAGTGGTGATTTAAACAAAAAATAACCACGTCATCTCACTATCGAGCCATGATTAATGTTTCACAATTGTTCGTATTGTACTTCAACTGACATAACATATGACCGTTGCTTGCAAAAGTAGAAATGTCAATTGAGATGGAAGTTTGAATTATTTTGAAAAAAGTTCAATTAATCCTCATTGATTTTGTGTCATTTGTGGGTTTTTTTTAATGATAGATCGTTTTTGTAACAGCGGTTAATTTTTTTAGCAGCTATAAACAAGTATCGGAAAAGAGGACTCTCTTTATACCAAGTTTTAAACGAAACGAACATAAAATGTTTCATCATACCAATGAGAATGAATCTCATACTTCGATTAATCAACCAATTGAACATGATAAATTAACTAAACCATTAAAATTACTTAGCAAAAATCCACTACAACAACTTAATCCTCAATCGCTTAATAACTATTCGAATGCTCTTAATCCTCCAAGTTTAGTAAATTCATCTATCTTGAATAATCGAACAAACTCAATTCCCTTAACTTCGAATGCTGGTTTGAAAAATGACTTGGAATTGAAAAAATATGAATCTTCGATTGATCGTGATATTATCGTGGCACAAACTCGTCTCAAAAGACTCAATCATTCGACAACTTCACTAGTTTCAGATATTGAAGTTGGAAGTAAGAATGATAGTGATATTTTTTATGAAGCTTCACCTACTATTAATCAACCACCGCAAGTGACTTTTGTTGATCATGATTATACTAAACTTTATCAGCATGGAAATCAAGTGATTGTCAATGAAGAAGATGATTTCTATTATCCTACTTTATTATCAGAGAGTTTAAGACCTATAGTTGATGTTTACATTACTCCTCATATGCTGAAACCTTTGATTTCAGATGATTCACCACTAGATTTATCAGTTGTGTTTAATAATCAAAATAAAATCATCACTTATGGACCGCTATGTTCTGTATTAGAGTATGATCCAACGAATCGCAATGACGAAGCAATTCTCTTGAATATCTTGTCTGATGAAATCAGTAAATTGGATAATGAAGACGATAAAGATACTTATAGTAGTGAGATATCATCAAAACTCGAATTCACTGCTTTTTTGAAAAATGTCGGTAAAGTCATGGTAAGATGGGTCAAAGGTTTGTCCTATGATGAATATCATTCATTATATACATGGGCAAAATATGTTCATGTCGATGATGAGGATGAAGAAGAACTTGAATATGAAGATAGTACTTATCATGATTGAGTAATTGATTAAAAATTAATTACTACGGTATACTCTTAACCATTGATATAAATACTTTATTTATTTACTCTCATTAACTGAATTATTCATTACATTCATCATTGCTTATCTAGTCTATTTAATAGATTCCAATTATCTGGTAATGCAGATAACAAAATGCCTTTTTCACTAGTATTTTCTCTAAGTACATCTCTTGTAATCTCCTGATTTCTTATTATAGATCTGCTTTGCCTAAACAAATTATTAGCACAATACAACGAAGTCCCACACCATGACCCTACCGTTAATTTACCTTCTACTTCGAAATGATCTAGTATTCTAATTTCCTGTAATAATCTTGTTTTCAATCCTGCAATTTTTGATAATCCACCGCAAATTATAATATTCTCTGATAGTTGACATCGTATATCAACAGCAGACTTCTTAATTATATTAACTATCACTTTAGGTAATGAATTTTCATCATTCTCATCAAACAACATTTTCTCTATTATCTCGTACCTTAAAGAGCCTGGTATTGTGACTTCAGGCAATATGGTATATTCAGATACAGTACAAGTTTTATCATCCTTCAGTCTCACATATACGGCATTTACTATAAATAATTCAATAATATCAAAGACATCAAGTCTGGATAATAATAAATCATTTACTTTAGAGTCATTTAGATTTATTAAAGATTCAATTATCTTATAATGCAATGTATAACCATTAAATTTTTTTTCATTTTCATAGCTTAGTTCGTCTAATTTTCTAAGATCAATTATTGGATCAATGGTGGCTTGTTTCCAGCCTAATTGTACGACTAAACCACTTGATAAATTGGAGCCAACTAAATTCATTATTGATTCATTCAATAATATGACAGACTTAACTCTCAAATCAAATAATAAAAAGTTTAAGATTTGGTAATTTAAGGATACGGAATTATTAGGATTGATTAGAATTATTTTAACTTTTATGGGAGGTATCAAAATTTCATCACTAAAAATTCGTTTGAATTTCATAATCAAACTACAAGATTTATCTCGATTTGATAGGTCTTCTTGTAAATTGATCCATTTAAAATTGATCAAATCTTGGGTATATATTTCCGATAATTTTTTGTAGTGAGGGCTTTCAAACAATCTACCATTTATAAGTTCTAGATCAGCCGGTGTCAATGAAGTATCATTGGTATCTAGGTATTTAGGTAGATTACAGTTTGGATTATTTGATGTGTTGGTATTGAAATTGTTATAGGAAGTAAAATTTGATGTTGTTGGGATTGTGACTGTTGGAATTGATTCACCAACATAGCCAAGTCTCAGAAATCTCGAGCCAATATCAAGAATAATCGGAAAATATTCATTAGCCATTAATGATTTCGTAATTGAGGTTGTAGGTTAAGATCAAGAAGAATCAATTCTACCTTCGTTATTTTATATTTCGCAAACAGAGAAAAAATGGTATTTTAAAATTTTCTTCGGATGCAAAATGAAGCTATACATGAAAAATCTACAATGTTGTCCCTACGATAAAAACCACTTACTCAAGAGAGAGCCAAAAGTACATTAATGAGTTGTTATGAAAAACTTGTGTTCTTGGATTTTTCGTTTCAAAAGATACAAAACGTTTATAGCTCTAATACGAGATGCAGTATATAAATAATAATATAGTTGTGTTATGACGAAGAATAAATAGTCCAGTAAAGATTATCATGAATAATCAACTGTCAAGTATATACAAATTTTGTCTCAACTAAAGTAAATCCAAGTCATCATCATCAATGTCCATAAAATCATCATTTTGTTCGTTATTCTCACCATCTTCGTTATCTTTGATGTCTTCTTCAATACGATTTTGTTGATGATCCCTTTGAAACTTCTCTAATTGCTCTAAATTCCATACAGAAACACCTTCCTGATCTTTTGGATTCGTTGGTTGTGCTAAATTTCTCAAAAACTTTTTTGCAGTTGCCAATGCCATGTCAGTTGATAAGTTTGTGTCTGCATCATTTAAGGCTTGTGCAATCCATTTTGGTAATTGAGCTTTCTTCTTTGAAAATCTACGATCGGCTAAAACCATAATACCGTAGTCATCTTTCCCTCTCAAAACTCTCCCCAAACATTGAGCTGCATGTCTCATTGCATCGAAAGATAAGAAATCATTTTCTCTTATTTGAAAATGATCCCTCATAAATTCTAAACGTGCTTTTAAAATTCTCGATTCAGTATATTGAAAAGGAATACCAATCATGAGTACGGTTCTACCATAATGATGATCAAAATCAATACCTTCGGAAACTTTACCACGAGCAACCGATAACAACACAGCTCCTCTACCGTTTGAGCAAGCTTTTCTATAAGTTTCTAATGCTAATGAAGTTTCCTGAGCATCAGGAGTTTCGACTAAAATCAATTTGTATTTCCAAACTTCATCTAATACTCCCATACTTTGCCACATCGAAATGATAGACTCCATATAAAGATAAGATGGAAAAAAGACAACCATTCCATCAGGAGTGATTTTGGAAAATTCAATTAACAAAGATCCATAGTTTCTAACAACTGAAGGATCATTACGAATTTCGAATCTCGAAGAGATTGAAACTTGATCAGAACCTTTTGTGACAATCATTGGCAAGAATGATCTTCTTGCCAATGTCATAGAGTAAGATTCTTGAATGACTGTTTCGAAATTTAACATTTTTGGATACATATCCAAAGGAGATATAGTACCAGAAGTAATAATGACGGATGAAAATCTATCGAAAACAGGTTTGATTGCAATTGACGCATCTAAACAGGTAAAGTATAGAATTGGATTTGGAACGGTTGAACCTTCAGATTCAAAAGGTTCCAAAATAAGTTGAAATCCAGTGTCATATGTAGATACTAAAGTGGCGAAAGTAGCTATATCTTTCAATGCATTGAAGTCTTCGACATCACTTAGTTCTAAAGTTCTTACCAATAATGATAATCTTTCTGAACAAAATCTCAATGGTTTCTTATCTATGAAGGTTAATTCTTTCAAATGTTGCAAGAAACTGGTAGGAGTTTCACTGATGACATGCAATACCTTCATTCTAGTTTTCAAGTATTCAATGAACCTTTTCAAAAAAGATATGAAATGTTCAGCTTTTCTTATATTACCAGGAATTGCCTCATCCAACAAATCTTTAGGTAAAGTTGGATTTGCCATAAATTGTTCCTCATCTCTAGCTATTTCAGCCTCCCGTAGACCTTCAACCAACTTTTCGTATTCATTTTGTAGTTTAAGACTATCTTGAGACTTCATGTCATCGACCGCATCACTTAATTTATTCGCACCTCTGGTTGCTCGTTTCAAAGTATCATTAGTCAAATCTAGAGACAAGGACTCTATACAGACATTATCAATATTATGCGCTTCATCAAATATGACAATGCTATCTTTTGATAATTCTTTAGAAACACGTTCAGCAATTTTAGGATCCAATAAGTAATGATATGAATAAATGATGATATTACAAAATGGGATCATTCTTCTGATTGTGAAATAAGGACAGGTACCATTTTCTTTACCGTACTTCAATAACGCATCGAACGAGTAAACACCAGATGGAATAAGATTGTGTTGTTCATAGTCATATAATTTTTCATGATAAGAACATAGTTGATTAGTTTCAGGATTTTTGTTTTGATCTTCTGCACTTATTGCACCTTCTTCAATTTTTTTCTTTAGTTGTCCATTTGTGATTCTTCTACATTTTTCATCAACTGTTACACCTTTACGTTCTTTTGAAATAGATGTATGTAGACATAAGTTCTTTCTACTCGTTAAACCTAATCCTCTGAAATCTTCCACAAATCCCAACTCATCCGCTCTAAATTCCATCAAGCTATGTAATTCGATTAATGCTTTTTCAATTTCTGACATTGTACGGGAACAATATACAATTTTACGATGCTCAGGATAATGCATTTGGTAAGCAACCGTTAGTGATAGCAAGGAAATAGTTTTACCAGTACCCGAAGGCATTTCTAGTATACAGTTCCCACCAACGTCTAAGGTTTTCTTTATGTCACACATATACGCATATTGTTCAGGATATATTCTGGGATATGGAAATAGAACTGGTAAATCATCTATGTAAAATTTCATTATATTGAAGATCTATATTGATCTGATTCGTGTTTTGAAGATATTAAATTGAATGAAGATTATCTCACAATAAGATCCGAGATGAGGTTAGGAAAGTATTATACAAAGTGGTTGAAGTAATTCAATAGAATAGAGCTTGATTACAATCATATGAAAGCAATGCTATATGCTTTTCTACGTCTTTCCTTAAAAAATTATATAGTCCGAGACTTTACACCCGTACACATGACAAAATTTGTGACAGTACTAATACAATACTCGAAAGTATACATTCCGAAGAACATACGATTTGAAAAACAAATAATTTGAATATATTTACATGAAGTTATAATGGCACGACGGTAAGCTTGTGTAATACCAAAAAGTTTTCAGTTACCAAACTTATCTTGGATTAATTTCAATAATTTTGGATAAATAATGTCTGAAGTGTTACCACTTACAGTATTGAAAACACCAGCATCCGAGTAAAAAGCTTTCAAAGTCTCAATTTCTTTGTTGTACTGATCTAATCTTTTCTGAAATACTTCGGCATTGTCGTCGTTACGTTTGGTTAATGGCTCACCTGTAATATCATCTTTGAAAGGAACTTTGGGAGGGTTATAATCAAGACTATAAATTCGACCACTTGGGACATGAACCCATCTCGCTTCAATTCTTTCTAAAATGACTTTTTGATCAACGTCTAACTCAACAACAAGATTCAAGTTCGATTTCGATTTGGTTAAAATATCGTCCAATTTTAAAGCTTGACTTGCATTTCTGGGGAACCCATCTAATAACCATGAGGCTTTTTGATCTAACCAGCCAGATTGTTTCAAATGATTAGTAATTAGTCCAACCATGGTAACATCTGGTACCAATTGTCCATCTTTAATATATTTATCGGCCTCCTTACCAATTGCGGTTCGCTTGGAAATTTGAGATCTTAAGATATCTCCCGAGGATAAAGTGTGTATATGTGGATATTGTTTGAGTAATTTGGATGTTTGGGTACCCTTGCCCGATCCAGGAGCTCCAAGTAGCAATAAACGCAAAGGTTTGGCAAGAGACATGTAATTGTGTGGTTTATGCGTTATGAAGATATATATATATAGATAATACCAGTTGGTCCGGGGAAATAAAAATTATACTGTTTTCGAGAAATCGGAGTTTTCGTATTTTGATTTTTCCAAGAGTGAGACACACTAAATTAATGATAAGAACTTATTACGATATATCAATTTTTATATAAAACAAGAGTTTGATTGTCGAGCTACGATATTCGTGTCTTCACGTATGTTTTTAACGTCAATAATTTTTCTTATTTATTATATAAATATTATATGCTATTAATACAGTATTGAAAAAGGTTAATACAAAATTTTAGGTGAATTATTCCTCATCATCAGAATCGATGATTCTTCTTTTCTTCCTTTGTTTAGTATCCTCTTCGTCATCTCCTTCACGAGCAGGTGGGGTTGCGTTTTTCTTATATTTGGCATCACCTTCATTCTTCAACTTCTTTAATCTTTCAGCACCTTTATCAAATTCCTCTTCTTCATCTTCATCGTCGAATTGATCTTCATCTTCATCGCCTTCTTCTAATTCTTCATCATCACCAGCGACAAAATCATCTTCATCATCGTATTCTTCATTACCGTAAGTCCTTTCAAATCTTTCATAAGCTGGTTCGTATGAATTTCTACTACTACTACTTCTTAATCCAGGAGCGGGACTACCAGTTTTTTCTAATCTTTCTTCTTGTAATCTTCTTCTTTGTTCAATTTGTCTCTTCAATTTAATGGATTTTCTTTCATTTTCATCAGCCAATCTTTGAATTAATTCAGGATCTTCATCTGTCATTGTATTCAAAATTTTATCTTTCTTTTGTGTGTTTTTGAGTGCTTCAGTTAATTTCTTATGAGTTGAAGTGAATGTTGAGGATGGTAATAAGTTAGCTGATTTGGTTAAGACTGAATCATTTTGTAAAATTTCATATTGATCATGTGTTTTAACGAGAAAATTATCAAATAAGGGTAAACTTTTAAAATCAAATAATTCATTACCAACTTTTAAAGAAATTGAACCATCATCCCATTCAACAAAATGAGTATTTGATTGTTTTATAATTTCATCATTACCACTATTTGAATAACGCCATCTTATACTATTTTCATTCAATAATTTTTCGGCAATTAAATCATTTTTTACTTGTTTGGCATTCATGGTACTTTTCTTTCTGGCTACAGCATTTTGCTGAATTTGTTCTTTGAATTCATTAGGGTCAAATGGGTGAGCATCAACGTTCAAGAAAGTTGGAACTTTAACGGCATATATGTCTTCTTCTGGAGCTTGAACTATGGCATGACGTGGTAATGATATGTCAATTACTTTAAGATCTTCTTCATTTTCTTCTTCCTCATCCTCTTCTTCTGGATCTTCATTATCTGTATTACTTTCACCATCATCAACATCAGATTTAGATCTTTTGTTTGATTTTGATTTTCTGCCTGAAGAAATCTCATCTTCTTCATCATCATCATCTTGTGAATTTTGTTGTTCATCATCGTTATCATCACTCCCAAATAAATCATCAACGTCTTGTTCAACAGCCGGTTCTTCCTCTTCGATCAAATCATTTTTGTTTATCTCTTCGTCTGACATTGTTATGTCGAGTATCAATGTAGTCAATATTTAAGTGAATAACTTCAAATAAAAAATTATATTTGCTTTATCAACAGTGAAAATTTCAATCTTACTATGATTATATTTTGGACTTTTTTTTTATACTTGTCGATACTCGAGATCACCCGTACACCAAATACTGAAATAATGTTCAAGGCTTTATTTGAACCCTTTGGCTTTACTGTACTTGTGAAATCTACTACGAATCTTCAAATGGCAGGCGACAGAGAAACTGTTAGAGCTTCAATGTGTGTAAATAACGAGAGTATAGTATATAATGTTGAGTGAGAGCGAAATATATGGTCTTTGAGTCTCGGATTTGTTAAAATACAATGAATTAACCAGAAATTTGATGCAGTACGGTGATTTATACATAATTAAACCTGTTTATAAAATAATTAGTATCTCATCCTCTTAAGAACAAGCACGGTATAATAATTAAAAACTCAATTAATTTGGACAAGTTTATAAGTTTCATTTTTTTAAATAATATTCAAGCACCGACCTAAATAAAGTCTATCGCTACATGAATACAGGATCAAAGAGTTCAGTTAAATATTAAAGTATTCAAGTCATTTGGTTAGCATTATGTATTATTCTATAAATAAAATTCATATCCAACCAACGGGAACGAGAACAACAATAAATAAATATAAAGTATTAACAATACATAGTAGACACAATATAAGCAAGTGAGGAAGTGAGAGGGAGAGTAAGGGGTTTAATATCTTTGATATCGTCAAAGAGATATATAAAAGATAAAAAATAAAATAAAAAACAAAAGAACAGATTGATATATAAGAAGAGATTAATTATTTTTTTTAATGTAATACAAAAATTTATAAGAATAGAATAAAACGATAATAATAACACGTACAAGAAAGAAACGATTAAATATTTAGAATAAAACAACTTGCATGAAACAATTTGAAAAAAAAACCCCGTAGTGGAAAATAAGGGAAAAAAAAAGAAAGATATAATTAGCCGGAGTGATACTTAAGTAGCAATGGGAAATTAAATCTTCTTATGAAGGTGGAAGAATCGTAAATATCAAAAATGCCACTCATATTGAATAATTTCAATAGTTAGTATGAATATGAAATTACTAGCATTTGATATCAATGGGGAAGAAGTAGTGTAATGGTAAACATGAATCAATGGTTGACCATACAATGAGAATGAAGATGATGGAAAATATGAGAAACCCAAATCATACTCTTAATTCAATTTCAAAAACTGACTCGGATTGGAGGAACTTGAAACCAAAGAGGATTTTTATGTTATGTAGAATGAATTACCATCACATGATGAATTATGAACGAACATGTTTCTGTATTTGATTGATGGTTTGAAGTCATTGTACACGAAAGAACAAAACATTCAATAAGAAAGTACCAATTATTTATTTTGCTTCAATCATTAACCAAAGTGGAACTGATGAAGATGAAAACAATAATTGATTACTATTGGAATTCATTAACAATGAAAGATTAAGAGAATCAAAATACTTCAATCATTTATGAAAGTTGATATTGAATAGTTCTGGTACTCAATTGAAAAACTGATCATTGTTTGAATTTTTGAAAAATATTAGGAAAAGAATATTCATGTAATGTATGATAATAAATATATGATACTCAATTTTGAAGAAAAACTGATAAATATATTAATATTGATCATTGATTATTGTTAAACAATCGAGAAATAATCAGAATCACTGAAAAACCGAGAAAAAATATTATCTTTATCTTTTTAAATTTTCTTCCTAGCTCGAGGGAACTGGGAGTGGAAGAATCCTGAAACAATCATTACCCATTCTGAGAACACAAGAAGATGATGGAACTTTCCTTTGACCATCACCAATTCAAGTAACACAAGAAGATAAAGGAGTAACTAACTTTCCTTTATCCAATACCCATTCTACTAGACGAAGGAACACATCAATCACCTAATTCAATCATTACCCATTCTAGGAACAGAAGAAGAAGAAGGAGTTGAAACAATAATAGCCACATTTGGAGTAGATATTGGAGATTCATTATTATTATTATTAACATTAACATTATTATTACTAACGTTATTAATAATAGTATTATTAAATTTATCATGATCTTCATCATCGTCAATTATTGAATCATTATAAGTATTACCATCAAATTGATCAATATCAGTATTATTTGTATGTGAATTTATATTTGAATTTGAATTAAAATTTGAATGTAAATTTTTTAAATCATCAACTTTAAAAGAAAATTGATTATTTGATTGATGATGATCATTTGGATCAAAATTAAATTCTGATTCACCTGATTCTTCAAAATTGTGATCATGATCACTTAATAAATTATCATTATCATGACCATTTCCATTTCTATTTCCATTTTGATTATGATTATGATTCTCATTATTTAATTTACAATTTTGTAAATTTAAATTTAAATTTAAATCATTATCAAAATCAGAAATTGAAGTATTATCAATTTGTGAATCTTCACAATCAGTAATTTCAAATTCATTATCTGAATTTTCAAAATCAATTTGACTTAATCTATTATTATTTGTGGAATCATTATTATTGGTGAATGTATTTTTATTTTGATTATTTATTGGACTTGTCTTAAATCCAATTAAATCATTATGATTACTTCCTGATGATAATGATTTACTATGTTTTCTTCTAAATGCTGGTTTGGGTGGTTTATCTAATAATAATGTATTTGATTGTTCATTAATATTATTTGTAAGTGGGTTTTCAATTCCTGTTTCATAATCATTATTTTTACTCTGATTAATATTGTTATTATTCTGATCAATATTATTATTAGTTTGCTTTATATTAGATTGATCATTAAATGAAGTGGCAGAAGAAACATTGGTTGATGGTGGTGAACTTGTATTACCACCTGGACCGGCATTACCACTTGCTCCACCACCTGAACTTGTATTACCACTCTTATTCGAAGTTGAAGTATTATTATTTTGATTTGGTAATAATTTATAAGCATACTGAATCAAAAACTCAACCACCGATTGAGATAAAGCATATTCAATTGGATCCATATCATGATTAGGGTGAGATAAAATTGATGGTTGGAAAATAGCGGCTAAATTTCTAGAAGACATTAAATTATCGGATGAATGATTTTGAACCATGGCTAATAAATCAAGTATATAAAATAATAATTGTTTTGATAAATTAGGTAATTCATCAACCATTAATTTATATTCAATTATTGCTTCATGAACATCTTTGGTTAATTTTTTATAATTTTTTGATTTTTTCAGACTAGATGATATTTTTTTACCCTTGGTTGATTTATCCTTGGTTAATAATTCATCATTTTCTTGATCGTTATCATTGTCATTGTCATGATCATGTTCATGATCAAATGTTTTCAATTGAAATTGTGATTGTGATTGAGATTGTGATAATTCAGATGTTGATAAATTTAAATTATTTTTAATAACTTCATTGGTATTAAGATTGGTATTAGGAGTAGCATTGGCATTCCCACTTGTTGTTGATTTCTTATTAGATGATATTGAATTATTTAATCTACCTATGTTTGCTTCAGTTAATGGTTGAGATTCACAAGAATCTAATAATTCAATGGGAGTTTCTGGTTCCGGTTGTATTAATCCTTCATCAAGATTGGCATTGGCATTAGAATTGGCATTGGCATTGGCATTGGTATTGGTATTGGTATCTGTGTTTGTGGGTGTATTGATGGTGGGTGTCCCCGTTGTAGCAGCCACCGTATTAACAGGAGTTTGTTGATGTTTTGACTTTATTGATTTATTAGGATACTCCGCTTTATATTTCATATAATTTATAATTCTTAATCTTTTCCTTAATGGATCTCTAAATTCTTCATATAATTCCAAAGGTATAAGAGGTTCAGGTAAAGCATTTAAATATCTTCTTAAAATTGAAGCTGCATCATGAACGGTATAACCATCCCAATTTAATTTTTTACCAAATTCAGGAGGTGAATTAAAGATTAATTGTAATTCTTTTAATCTTTTCAGTGATCCTCCAACTCTAAATATACCTTCGACGGTTAAACCATTATTTTTCAAGTATACACCACATTTGGCAACCACAATGGGGATTTTACCATATTGTAATACTTGATCACTTGATTGATCATTGGTTAGGATGGAAATTTTGGCTGAAGCTTGATTAATGGCATCTTCTAATTTAACACCAAAATATTTACTATTTTCATCAACGAGTGGATTATGTTGTAAGAAAGAATCACGATGTTGTCTAATACTAGAAGATTTTTCCGATTGATTAAGAGAATTGGAACGAACTCTATTTACATTGTTGGTTGACCTTGATTTATGATGAAGTAAAGGTCGAAGAAATTCTTGATGAGGAGAAGTTGATTGTAGGTATGAATTATTTTGATTTTGATTATTATTTATATTTATATTATGAGATGGGAAAGTATTTGATTGAATTGGTAATGGTAATGGTTGTAAATTATTATTTGAAGTTGAAGATAATAAAGATTTTGAAGGAGATTTTGATTCAGTTATTAATAAATCATTATCCGAATGAAGTTCATTAACACTTTCATTTGACATAAGACTACCACGTTTTAAATTTTTAACCCATCCAAAGATTGAACCTCTATTGGTTGGTGACAGTGAGTGACTCATATTGATAATAAGTTAGTGATATATATATTAGTGGTGAATATTAGTGGTGAATATTAGTGGCGGGTATTAGTGGCGGGTATTAGTGGCGGTAAGGGTATAATTGGGAGGGGGTAATGATATATATGATTGATAACAACTAATAAAGGAGATTGAATAAGCGATAGACTAAAGTTGAGGATATGATAATATAATGATATATGATGTATAATATATGATAATATTGATTATAATAACAGGGTGGTATAATGAAAGATGAGATTGAGTGTATAATTATTTAAACAGAATAGAATAACACCAAATAAAGTGATATATATAATGAAGATATTGAAGATAATAATGATTAATTGGCATTAATATATAAAGTCAATTAGATGATTATGAAATTGGTGATAAGTATGAGTTTAAATTATATATGAGGGAGGTGTATGATAGTATAAGATACCAGTAAATGTATATATATATATGTATATATATAGTAAGATGAAAATGAAAATGAAAATGAAAATGAAAACGAAAATGAAAATGAAAATGGAGGGGAGGAGTGTAAGGGTTAATGAACGAGATGTGATGGAGAGGGATGTGATGGAGGGGGATGTATGAGGTATTGAGGGATATAGGGATGAGGAAGTGGTGATGGGTGGATGAGATGTGTTGATGGGTTGATGACAGAAGAGAGAAGTCAGAATGAACAAGTGGAAACAGAATAAAATAAAATAAAATCAAATAAAATAAAATCAAATAAAATAAAAATAAACAGAGTGAAATAAAGAATAAAGTGAAATAACAAAAAGAAACAGAAACAGAAACAGAAACAGACAGAAACAGATCTCACAAATGCTATAATATAATACTATAATATAATACTATAATACTATAATACTATCATATAATGCTATAATGCTATGCCAGACACTTACAAGGGTGTACCATATGGTATATAGTATGGTATAGTATAGTATATAGTATGGTATTATAGTATATAGTATGGTATTATATACTACAGTATGGTATTATACTACAGTAGAGTATTATGGTATAGTATAGGGTACTCTGTCAAATGTACAATATGCTATACACTATATACTCTATAACCCTATGTCTTACCATATATCCCATAGACCAGTCTGGTCTAGTCGGGTCTACAGTATAGTGTATTTTATTGTATTGTTGACTAATATTACTCCATTAGTGTTTGTTGTATTTGTGTTTCTCAGCCCTTATTCCACTGTATCCATTCCATGCTGTACTAGTATACTAGACTATACCATTATACTAGACTATACCATCTTATACCAGACTATAACATGACATGATATGATAATACATACAATTCAGTTGATCATTCAGGGGTATTTGATATTCATTTGATTGCTTTAATCAAATGTATTGTATAATTAGCTATATTGTCTAATTATAATTTTATTCTTTACCCTTTATTCCCCTTGATTCACATTAATTCTAGATTCTTAAAGCAATCTTAAACCCTTATTGTAAATCACATTGTATATCACATTCCTAATTGCCACATGTATTACACTATATGTATAGTATAGTATATAATACAATATACTATATGTATAACATATACTACAGTACACCATAGTATACTAAAATAGATTTAGGTTTTAACAGAAAGTATTATTAGAAGTAGCATACAAAAATAGAATATACTTAACCACCGTTATCACACTATAATATACTATAACATATTGTGTTGTACCATACTATTTCAGTCGATTCTTATACAAGTCAATTCTGTGACCTATCTTCACTCATTCGTCTTCTTTATTCTTCCATCTTTCTCCTCTGTTTCTTTCTCCTTCGATATTCTCAAAACGTGCACTAGTAATAAATTTATGTAATGAAACTTTTTAATAGTTTTACACTTTAAAATTTACATATAGGTGAAACAATGACAAATTATATTATAATGATAATTAGATATTAGATTTTAGATAATTCATGAATATCTTGACGTAATCATTGATTCCCCACATTAAATTTATGTGTCATTATGATATTGTAAAATTTGTAATAGTAAATCATCTGCTAGTTCATACTAAATATATATTACAATAGAGTAACTAAATATAGATGTGATAATAAATATAAACACAGAAACTAAGTTATAATACTGATATATACAATTTGTCTATCTATTGAATATTGATACATGTTAATGTATTGAATTATCATCAGATATCTTTCCTTCTGTTGAATAACTTCATATATATTAATGTATTAAATTATCATCAGATATCTTCGTTTGTCTGTTGAATAACTTCATATATCATCAAATATTGAACAATTGTGATGTATCATTATGCATAATAATGTATAGCACAGTATAATCCAATTGTGAATATTTCATGAATAAGTCATAATAATATACCCTGATAAATTGATACTAATACTGATTCTTTACTCCATCGTGTCAAAATTTTATAACAACATTCATCATCATTCAAATTATAAGGTTTGTTATAAACTTCATTGAATATTAGTTTACTTCAAATTTATGTAAATCAAGGTTTGATTAAATTGTAATAATGATATGGTTCATACATCAATTTATCAATGATTTAAAATGTGTTAATAGTTTACTTGAAGTTTTGATAGTTACAATCGATATATAAACATTCAAATATTTCATATATATGCCAAGACATAATCAAATATGTAGAAGTTTTATCTTCAGTTATACCAATTCAAAATATCATCATACCTCTGAGGACATTCAAATCTGGGATCTTTCTATATAACATACTATCGAACAACTTCTTTAAATGTAGGACCATTCTCAAATAAGATAATCTTGATAAAATTATTTAAATATTATGTGTAACTAATTATGAGGTATAAAATTTCTGATGTATTTATTTTACCATATATTTTCATATTTGCAAACATTACAATCTTAAACATTTGACTAACTACTTTATTCTCTACAGAAATTCCCCCAGTGTGATCCAAATTACTAATTACTCATAAATAGTTTTACAAAATTTTGGATATCTATACACTTATTCGTGTAAAATAAACCATAATTATCACGAAATTTTTCAAATTGAATTTATGTCAACCCTAAATATTCTTATAAATAGTGACTTTGGTTGACCCTAAACATTCTTCTAAATACTGACTTTGCTTGATCCCAAATATTCTTCTAAATACTGACTTTGGTTGATCCCAAATATTCTTCTAAATAGTGACTTTGCTTGATCCCAAATATTCTTCTAAATACTGACTTTGGTTGATCCCAAATATTCTTCTAAATGACTTTGGTTGATCCCAAACATTCTTCTAAATACTGACTTTGGTTGACCCTAAACATTCTTCTAAATACTGACTTTGGTTTATCCCAAACATTCTTTTAAGTAGTGACTTTGCTTGATCCCAAATATTCTTCTAAATAATGACTTTGCTTGACCCCAAATATTCTTCTAAATACTGACTTTGGTTGATCCCAAACATTCTTCTAAATAGTGACTTTGGTTTATCCCAAACATTCTTTTAAGTAGTGACTTTGCTTGATCCCAAATATTCTTCTAAATACTGACTTTGGTTGATCCCAAATATTCTTCTAAATAGTCACTTTGGTTGACCCCAAATATTCTTCTAAATGACTTTGCTTGATCCCAAACATTCTTCTAAATAGTGACTTTGGTTTATCCCAAATATTCTTCTAAATAGTGACTTTGGTTGACCCTAAACATTCTTCTAAATACTGACTTTGGTTTATCCCAAACATTCTTCTAAATACTGACTTTGGTTGATCCCAAATATACTTCTAAATGACTTTGCTTGATCCCAAATATTCTTTTAAGTAGTCACTTTGGTTGACCCTAAACATTCTTTTAAGTAGTCACTTTGGTTGACCCCAAATATTCTTCTAAATACTGACTTTGCTTGATCCCAAACATTCTTCTAAATACTGACTTTGGTTGATCCCAAATATTCTTCTAAAGAGTAGCTTTGGTTTAGAGAAAGTAATTCATCACGAGTAGATTGAATAATAATGTATTTGGTGTTCTGCACCATATGGACGAAATTTAAACAGGTTGCAGAATTGAACAAGGAGGATAAAATCTGAGTGGCGTTATTGTCGAGAGAATGGTGTTACACCATAGGTGAACATAAAGAAGTATATAAAGAGATATATAGAGAGAGAGAAGTAACACTTAACGCTATTGTAAATGCATAAACACGAACTTGGGATATACGATATCCTTGCATTATTATATTATATTATATTATATTATATAGTTGTATATATTCAAGAAACAAAAAATTTAATCAAAGAAAATAAGAAAAGAAAAATATATATAAAGGTAATCATACTCATTTAGTTGATGTAGAAATTATTAAATAAAGAATAAATTTGAAAAAAAAAAAGAATTATGATTTATACCAATGATTAATCATACATTTGTAAATATTGTGAGTTGTAAATGATGATAAAAAACTTGGAGTATTTAATGTGAATAACATGATCGATAAATTTATTAAATCTTTAGTTCTTAAATATCATTAATTGTGGATAATTTATTAAAGTAATTGATTAAATTGATTAAATTGCAATTGACTATAGCACAAATGAAATTTGAAATTTAAAAATTTTTATCTTCCCAATACATCCAATATTACTATATTATTTTATTCAATTTCATATTATAATGAATCTCATTTTTATTAATTTAATTGAACATAATTACCTGGAAATACTCCAGTTTGTCCATTATATTTACCAGTCCACCATCCATTTGCATCACTTGTTCTATCAACAATTTCAATAATTGATCCAGCTGTAAATGTTAAATCTCCTTGTGCTTGTGCATTATAATCATATAATGCTGTACATGTTGCTGTTGGTAATCCCATAGGTGTTGGTGGTACTGGTGCTTGTAATGGTGCAATTCCTCCATATAATGATGTTGCTGGTGCACTTTGTGGTGATGCAAAACTTGTAACAGGACTAGCAGTTGTTGATCCTGAAATTGATTGAGATCCATATCCGGTATTAATTGGTGTTGGTTGTTGTTGTGGTTGTCCATATCCTGTATTAATTGGTGTTGGTTGTTGAACTTGTGGTTGCCCATATCCTCCATATGTTGGTGTTGCTCCTGGACCTGCTGGATTTTTATAATCTCCATATGTTGGTGTGGCAGCAGCTGTAGCAGCAGGTTGTTGTCCATATTGTCCATATTGTGATGTTGTTGTTGGACTTCCAGGTGTATAAGCAGGTAATTGTTCATTGGTTGTTGTTGGAGATCCAGGGGTTGATCCCATTAATGCATGTCTTCTCTTTGTTGCTTCTAATTTATTTTTAGCATGTCCAACTTTAAAATGAGTTATACTAATTGAATCAGTTAATTCCTCAATATTTCCCTTTTTCAAATGATATGCTTCAACAATATCACTTTGTAAATCAAAATATGGAATTTTTAATTCTTCCATTCTAATATACAATGTATAAAAAATGTTTAATTGCATATAATAAAAACTAACAAATAATGGTTTAATAAAATCTGATTGCATTTGAAATAATATTGGTAATTCAGTTTTTAATAATTCATTATAATAATCATATTCTTGTTGAGCAACTTCAACTTCTGCTTGTGCATTATATTGTTTTTCTTCATCTTTAACAGTCTTCTCTTTTTTTTCTTCATATTTTTTTAATGTTCTTAAATGACGATCTAAATCAACTCTTTTATGATCTCTTTTGGTTGCCATTTTTCTAATTTTAAGTATAACTTCTAATAATTCTTGAGCTGGTATAACAATTCTTTTTTCAATTAATTCTAAATCAGGTTTTAAACTTTCTTTTAATTCTTTAACAACTTCTCTATATTGTTCACTTGCTTTAATACCTTCTGGATTATCTTCAGGAATTGTTGAGTTTGGATCACTTAATCTACCACTAATTGGTTTATAAATCTCTTCAATTCCTTTACTAAAATCAATTTGATAATCTAACATTCCATTAACGGCTCCAAAATATCTTTTCAGTTCAGAACTTAATTTTTTTGTTTCTAACTCTAATTCTTTAAATCTTCTTTCTGCATCTTGATAAACTGCATCACTTGTAACTTCTCCCATATTTAATTTTTGACGAAAATTTTGTGGAGCTCTCACAATTGATTTTTTTAATCCTTTAAATGACATGATGAATTACGGGGTGTTTCTTTTCCTTTTTAATTACTTTCTGAAACGCAACCTTTTGATTTCAGTTGACTTTATTCCAATTGGGGTTGTTGTATTGTAATTGAATTGATTTCCGATATATCCTATTATATATATAAAAATCAATGTATATGATATACTAGAAGTGTAAACCTAAATTAATATTATTTCTCATAGTTTCCGTTTCATCAGTTTTTGTTATCCGTTCATGACCCGTACTTCCACTTTCCATTTCTTACCCATTATTTTTTTTTTTGTTTGTTTGTTATGCGAAAAATACTGCTTATGTAATCGTATTGATTAGTGTCGTAATTATAAGAGAGGGTCGTGTGGACTTGTTCAAAACCATTCTTATAAAAGTGTATTATTGTTTTGTTTTGCAACCACAAATACACTAGGAAATAGTATTTTATCTATTTTATTTGTGTTTGAATTTGAATTTGATTTTACAAATATATAAGGTTACACTTATTTGCTGAAATCTACTTGTCGATTCATCCTTACATTTTGAAAACCTTTTTTCTTCCAAATAACTTTTTAAATGCCTCCCAATTATAACAACCAATTAAATCCAAAGGCCTTGCCATCTACTGGCGCAACAACTCCTCCAAGCCCTCAAAATAGATGGAGATGGCTTCATATTTTACAAAGTATCCTCTCGTTTATTTTTAAAACATTTATTATTCCTTGGTTACTTTCTCAACTTGGTATAGTATGGTACTATCAAATCATTATATTCTTTGGTTTAAGCTTATTCCGATTACTTAAAGTATTGGTTTTAAGAATTTTTAGAATTTTAAGAAATACTATTGATAATGATCGTTATCATGGTGATGATTATGTTGAACATCAATTAATTAAGAATGAAAAAATCAATTATAGTAGATTTAATATTATTCAAAGGTTTCGCTCTTTCCAATATAGAATTTCAAATAGTGTATTAAAACATTTAAAAAATGAATGGCATGAATTACTGAGTATTACATTTGACAATATTGAAGTGTTAACTTTAATCAATGAAAAGGCAGAGTATATTTTTGATAGATATATATTACACTCACCAATTTGCGTACTAAATAAATTGCCCTTTACTGATGGATCAAATGGCGCTGGTTATTTTTTCAAAAACATTCATATTCTGAAATATGAAGGGTTCAAAGAATATGTTGAAAAATTAAAGAGTATTCAAAGTGAAGGTCAAGACTCAATTATAAATTCGTATTCAAATTCAGAATTCAATTCAGAATCTAATTCAGAGAAAATTTTTATAAACAAAAGAAATGTATCTAATCCCATTGATCTTGTTGCGCTTAATAAATCGAATAATTCGATTGATAAAGCTCGTTTCCAAAATTCTAACTTAACTTCCTTTAATAATCCAGTCAATGGATTCATTGAATCAAGCATGAATTCTACTATTGTTCCAAACCATCAAAGTACACAACAACCAGTATCTCAACCAAAATTCACTCCAGCCCATATTGAAGCAGTGCCCCAGTCAGTGCCTACCCTGAGTAGCGTATTTCATCCAAAAAAGTTGACCCTTGCTTCAATTAATCCGGATCCTGTCGAATTGTTTCATGGTGACTTAGATCAGGAAAGTATGAGTGCTCCACAAGATAGTACCAGGTTAATGATGAATGAAAAACCGTCTTCTTCATCATCTTCTTCTCATTATATTATTCGTAATGGTACTACTGGGTCGATGGTTAGTAGGAAGCAATCCTCTTCTACTTTGAAAAACCAGTCGAGTTCTGTGACTATCGATGGTATTAGCAAAACTTATCCTAATCATAAGAAAATGTCTTCCAAAATTAGAATCAAATTCACTCCAAAATCAAAATTAAAGCAAGAAATTAAAATACCATCTCAACAAATTATAATCCCTTCAATCCTGATTCATGATTTAGAATACGTTGAGCAAGTCAAAAAAGAAATTAGAATGATATTACCGAGACCAAATTATGATGATGGTAGTTTTGCACCTATAGTTTTGAGATTGGCTTGGCATTGTTGTGCAACTTATGATAAATTTTCGAAAACTGGAGGTTCAAATGGAGCAACTATGAGATTCGTATCTGAAATGACAGATGAAGGTAATACTGGACTTGATGTACCTCGTGCATTATTAGAACCAATAAAACAAAAATATCCTTTAATTTCATATTCTGATTTGTGGACATTATCAGGTAAAGTTTCAATTGAAGAGATGGGTGGTCCGTTAATTCCTTGGAAATGTGGTAGAGTTGATTGTAAAGATGATTCATTTGTACCACCTAATGGCAGATTACCGTTTGCTTATAAAGGAGCTAGTCATATTAGAGAAACTTTCACAAGAATGGGATTTGATGATAGAGAAGCAGTTTTGTTATTAGGAGCACATGGTTTAGGCAGATGTCATAAAAAGTATAGTGGATGGGAAGGTAAATGGACTTCAAATCCAATTTCTTTTACTAATGATTTTTTCAAGGTTTTGCTTGAAGAGAATTGGATTGAAGGTATAGTTCCGGAAACGGGTAAATCTCAATTTTTTAATGCTGATAAGTCCCTCATGATGTTAAATACTGATTTGGAATTGATTCGTGATAAAAACTTTTTGGAATGGGTTAAATTATATGCATCAAATAAAGATCAATTTTTTCAAGATTTTGCAATCACGTTTGGTAAATTATTAGAGCTAGGTATTGAACGTGATCAGCATGGAAATGTATTACCCAAAGAAAAATATTCATAATTTATTTATCGAATATAGATTCATATATATGTGTATATATTTTAGATTGCAAATTTGATTTTCTTGACTTATTTTATCTGTGTAATAATTTTCTCGGTTGTTTTTTTCCCGGTTTTATTTTATGACGCCATATTTTTTTCACTCGAGAAACCATTTTGAATATTTGAGATGGTATATAAGGTTTATTCCAGTTAAACATAAAGAAATCATCTTAATATAACTATAATCACAGTTCAGAATGGCCACGGTGATACCTAATATGGAAGACTATGATGTCTTCCCTACCAGTGGGTTTTTACCTAACAAATTACCCATAACCCGTTTACCTGATCAGTATTACAAACCATGGGAAGACCTTGTTGCTAATCTACCATCATTAATACTTACGAAAAGGATAAGGAATCTACTTGATAATTTACCTTTACTCACGATTGACAAACTCGTCACTATTGAAGAGAAAAGGAGAGGTTATCAAGTTCTTGGATTCTTAGCTCATGCTTATATATGGGGAGTCAATGAACCTACTAATAAATTACCACAACAAATTGCAAAACCATTAATTGATGTATCGAAAATTTTAAGATTACCTCCTTTGGCCACTTATGCTGGTTTATGCTTATGGAATTTCAAAGAAATTTTACCAACTGAAAATCCTATAAGTGCAGGAAACTTTGATTTGGATAATTTAACTACAATTAATACATTTACCGGTTCAATTGATGAAAGTTGGTTTTATTTGGTGAGTGTTTATTTTGAGTATAAATCATCTTATACCATTAAAACCGGTATTGAAATACTTAAAAATATAAAAGATTCTAACATACCTGAATTAATCAATAATTTACAAAAATTAGCTGAATTAATTGATAATTTAGGTTCAGTTTTGATGAAAATGGAAGAAATGTGTGATCCTCATGTATTTTACTATAGAATCAGACCTTATTTAGCCGGTTGGAAAGGTATGGCGGATATTGGTTTGGATAAAGATGGGGTAATTTATGGTGATGATCCAAAACCTCAAAGTTATGCTGGTGGTTCAAATGCTCAATCTTCTTCAATACAATTCTTGGATATTTTATTAAATGTCAAGCATTATTCAACTGGGGAAAGACCAATTCCTCATAAACCACAAAATCCTGAAGATAGTCCCGCAAATGGATTCATGGATGAAATGAGAAATTATATGCCTGGTAATCATCAAGATTTTTTGATGAAAATTCAAGAAATTTCGAACGTTAGAGAGTTTGTGTTGTCAAATCAATTCGAGTATCCTGAATTGATTTTAAGTTATGATGCTTGTTTAGCCATGTTAAAATCCTTCAGAGATAAACATATTCAAATCGTCACACGATATATTGTATTACAAGCAAAACAGGCTAGTAAGTTGGGTTCCTCGTCAACTCTTAGATCAGGTTTAGCAAAATCAAAGAAAAAGGGAGTTGAAGAAAAAGGTACTGGTGGAACTTCTTTATTGCCTTTCTTGAAACAATGTAGAGATGAAACCGGTGATCCAGCTGCTGGTAATTGGGGTAAGAGAATTCTTAGTGATGGTGTAATGAGATTACGCTACTCTAAACCTAACGGTATCAACGAAGATTAACTTTCATAATTTACTCTTTCTTCTTTTTTTCCGATAGAATTGTCTATTCATGATTGATGATGCTTATGATAAATTTTATTTCTTTATAAATGTTCGACTTTTTTGACGTTTTTTCCTTATGTATATATATTCTTCTAGTTCATGTTCTCATGTTATAAAATGAATATCAAAATGTTTGTCATCACTGTACAACTGTATCAATTCTGAGATCAATCTATTGATTGACTCATTGAAGTTGGTGTCACAAAAAAGCTCACAAAAAAAACGAAAGAAAAAAATCTAAAAAAAAAGAATATGAAAATCGATTTCGTTATCACTCAAAGAAGCACTGACATAATCTTCAAACCACCTCCATCAATTTATGTTTCATAGGTTTTCCACTATCCTTACACGAAACTATAACCATATAAGAAATATGTCTTCAGATTCTGCTATTGGTGCGGCTGCCACCACTGCTGCAAATACCACTGCTGCAGTAACTAAAAATCAACCTGCTAAAGATTCAAAATCTCAGGTGCCAAAGAAATCCAGTAAAAAATCTAAGAAACAAGATCAATTTTTATTGAAGACACCAAAAGGTACAAAAGATTGGTCTGATAAAGATATGGTCATCAGAGAAGCTGTTTTCGGATCATTGACGTCATTATTTAAAAGACACGGTGCAGTGACAATTGATACTCCAGTTTTCGAATTAAGAGAAATTTTAACTGGTAAATATGGTGAAGACTCAAAATTAATTTACAATTTAGAAGATCAAGGTGGAGAGCTAACCTCTTTGAGATATGATTTAACTGTTCCATTTGCAAGATTTGTTGCTTGTAATAGTATTAATAGTATCAAAAGATTTCATATCGCAAAAGTTTATAGAAGAGATCAACCAGCAATGACTAAAGGTAGAATGAGAGAGTTTTATCAATGTGATTTCGACGTAGCAGGTAACTACGATTTAATGGTTCCAGATTCTGAAATTTTGAAAATTATATGTGAAGGTTTGAACCGCTTAGGTATCAATGATTTCAAAATTAAATTAAACCACAGAAAAATTTTGGATGGTATCTTCCAAGCTTGTGGTGTCAAGGAAGAAGATGTTAGAAAAATTTCATCAGCAGTCGATAAATTAGATAAATCACCTTGGGAAGTTGTTAAAAAGGAAATGGTTGTTGAAAAGGGACAACCTGAAGAAGTCGCTGATAGAATTGGTGATTTCGTTAAATGGAATGGTTCTATTCGTGAAGTTTTGGAATTATTGAAAGGTTCAGAACTTTTGAAATCAAATGCATCAGCTCAACAAGGTATCGAAGAAATGTCAATTTTAGCTGATTATGTTGATGCTTTTGATATAAGTAATTATGCATCATTCGATTTATCATTAGCAAGAGGTTTAGATTATTATACCGGCTTAATTTATGAAGCTGTTACCGCAGGTTCAGCACCTCCAACTAATGCAAAAGAATTAAAAGAAAAAGCAACAAAAGAAACTAAAGATGTTGAAGATGCAAGTGAATACGTAGGTATTGGTTCAATTGCAGCTGGTGGTCGTTATGATAATTTAGTTGGAATGTTTTCAAACGGTAAATCAATTCCTTGTGTTGGTATCTCATTCGGTGTAGAAAGAATTTTCTCAATTATTAAGGCAAGAGCTGCTAAGCAAACTGAAAAATTGAGCTCTTCTCATACACAGGCTTATGTGATGGCATTTGGTGGTGGTGATGGTTGGAATGGATTCTTGAAGGAAAGAATGGAAGTTACTAATAAATTATGGTCTGCTGGTATTAACACCGAATATTTATATAAATCGAAAGCTAATATTCGTAAACAATTCGATGCTGCTGAAAAGTCTGGTTCCAAAGTTGCCGTTATTTTAGGTAAAGAAGAATACCCAGAAGGTAAAATCAGAATCAAAGTCTTAGGACAAGGTGATGATAGTGACCAAGGAGAACTTGTAAACGTGGATGATTTAGTCTGCAGTGTTCAATCTAAGTTGAACGATATAAAAACTGATGGTTTAGATGATATCACTCGTTTGCTCAAAAACTTATAAGCTTCTTGTCAACCTGAAACATTTTAAATAGAGGTTTGTGTGTAAATATAATGTATCAATTTTATTTTTTTAATGTATAATGTACTTGTGCAAATCCGATCTGCTTTATATATATATATAGAAAAAAGAGAATAATTGAAAAAACACAAAAATTTTTCATAATAAATAGAAAGTATCATGTATCCACATCGAAGAAGCAATAACATGTAAAGGGTTTTATCTTAAGTTTGGTTTTGATCTAAACCGGGAACTTGATGTCCATGTTTTTGTTTGCCTGTTCTTTTCACCCTGTTCCATAAAGTGTTGATATCATTGAAGCAAAACCACCAAATGACACCACACCATGAATCAACCTGAGGCAAGGGATCATAGAAATCTGCTGCAATTCTTCTTACTTCAGGTAATTTATTCCACGAGATATAAGGGAAGTCATGGTGTTCATTATGATAACCAACATTCCAGGTCAATAAATTTAAAGAACCATAATAAGAATAGGTTTCAGGAGGCAAAAGATCTGGTGACATGTTACCCTTATTCCTCGCATCATCAGTTGATCCATTTCTTGGTTTATTGATTTCGTTTAAAACATAATGTTCTGCAATAAAGTGACCTGCGCAGGGATGTAATGAGCCAGCTAAAAAGGATGACATTATAAAGTACACAAGTGAATTCCATCCCCAATTTTTCACCATAATGATATCAATTGTAACTTGATATATAATGTTGAGTAAATGAATGTATGTGAATTTAATTTGAGTAATAAACATTGGTCTCAAAGCGTAAAAGAATATTTGACAAATTGCAAAAAATACCTTACCTAAAACATTTGAAAGAACAATTCCTTCGAATCTAGTTGGCAAATCAGTATCCAAATTTTCATCACCCATGAATTTATGATGCAATTGATGATAAGGTTGGAAAGAAGCTGAGTACGGAATTCCTATAGGCATATTAGTGAAAATTGCAAATAATTTATTATGAAGAGGTTTTTTGAATAATAAGTTATGAGACAATTCATGAATAGCTAAGAAAATAGCTTGATTGGCAGTTGCACCTATAACATAAGCCATTGCAATAAATTTGTAACTTAAAGGTGGAGTGTTTCTCAAGTAAAAGGCAACCAGAAGTTGTAATAAAACGACACCTAAAACGTACCATTTAGTTTTCGTTTCATATCCTGTTAATTTAGTAATTTCTGGATGTTTAGCTAAGATCATCTTTCTTCTATTGACATGGGGCTCCAGATCCTTGGTCCAGTAAAATTCATTGAGAACTTCTATTGGAGAGTCGGCTGGCGGTGTGGTGAAGGTGAAAGTTTCTTTGGAACCTCTATGTGTTATATCACCTCCCATATTGTAGTATTTTTAGTGAATTTGCAAGCGATTGAAATGAGATAAAAAGCGATTTTTAGGACAATAGACTTCAAGATAATTATGATTGCTCAAATACTAGATCGAGGAAGGTTTTATGGGTCGATACGTTGATTTTTGAAGAACAATAATTTCAAGAAGAATAGACAACTTATATCAAAGTCAAAAAGAAAAATTCGTGAAATATAGTTAAATATCTGTTAATCAGCCCAATCTGGAATATTTGAGTGAAAAAGTAAAAAAAAAAAATACTCGTTTCTTTTTGAATCCAGAAATCACTAAAACCTGAAGTTTTCCATTCAATCCCTTGGTGTCACATTGGACCACTTTTTTTGATCAAGCATCCTACTAGTCATATATTCTGAGGGTGTTTTTCACGTTGGAGGTTTCAACATAACCAGCTATGTAACGAAACGATCTTTGTCTTACATAATAGGGCAAATTCTCGTATACGACACGTTGTTTCATTTAATTTTTGCAAGCGACAAATACTACAAGAGAAGTTGCACCATTTTTTTTATTGAAAAATGGTGGAATCATATTTTTACATTGTACAACTATACATAATTTTCTATTATTAACGTGCAAATTGATTTTTTATTTACTGTTTGAATTTGACTCTCATTCAAAAGGAAGGATGCCCCATACCTTGATACTGATTGTATTGGTTTGGACCGTTTGCATTTTGAGTCAGAAAGGCTTGTGTATGTGACGAGAATTGATTATTAGGACTCATAGGTGACACACCAGATGACCCTTGTAAGTTTGGAAAACCATTGCTAGGTGCATTGTATTGATTGTAGTTGTGCATGAAACCAGCTTGATGATTTGGATGTGATTGAAAAACGTTTTGAGTTTGTACTGGCGCATATTGTTGTGGATTATTGACTTGTGATGCAAATTTTAAAGGAGGGTTGTTACTATTGATATTATTATCCACTCCAAACGGTGGTAAATAAGGTTGAGAATGAAACTGATGAAAATGGTTTGGTTGTGCTTGATGAGGTGACGTAACTGGATAAGATTGACTTGGCATTGAATAATACTGATTATTTAATTGTGCTGGTGGATTTTGTCCGTATATTTGTGAGTAATCACCCAGATTATTGAATTGAGGAGAGCTGAATTTACTCGTTCCAGCTGCTAAATGATGAGGATTATTGGCATTCGCAGATGTTGATGATGATTCCCATATATTATGCAAGTTTTGAACTCCCGGTATCGTGCTTTTCTTAATCTCATTTGGTGAATGCATTGAGCCACTTGGTAATTTGTTATCAATCTGTATTTTATTGGAACTTTCATCAAATTTTCTAACTTCAGATTCATTAGGTTCGATTGATGTTGTTTCGTGAACTAATGAGTCGACCATATTTATTAAGCCTGATTCTCTCTCACTTTCATGAACTTCGTTAACAGACTTGGCTGGAGTAGAGCTCGATGATAATTCTGACGGTGGTAATGATTGATTGATATTTTGAAGTTTACTAGTATGATTACGAATGACGGATTGAAGTAAATCTAAATCTTCTTCGTCTTCTTCTGCTTCTTCTTCCTCTGATGATGATTCTTTTGAAGGTGTTTCAGACAAGTTGACTTGTTGACTATACATGTCCGATAATTCGCTAATCTCTGGGCCAGAATTTTCATCTGGAACTGATGAATTTTTCAAAGACTTCTTTGAATTTTTTTGCTTCAGCTTCTGGTTTTTTCTTTCCCTTTTATTTCTAGACTCGTCATTCTTCTTTTCGACTTTAGAAGTTGCCTTGCTCTTGGAATTTTTCTTTAACTTATTTTGAGAATCATTGACTTCAAGATTCACCCTTTGAGTTTGAGATGCCTCATTGACCTCTGGATTCTTAATAGTATATCTACCTGAATTTGGGTCATAATTGATATCGTAATTATTTAAATCAATCACTTTTTTACCTAATAGACAAATTGCTTGAATTCTCAAATCTATCTCGTAATGAAGTATTTCTCTACCAATGATTTCTTGTGTTATTACTTTATAATCATCCGTTGGTATAATTTTGTTAATTTTCGCAACAACTGAATTATCCAAAAATGAAGGAATTGCAATGTCATATGTCTTGTTTAATTGAGATTCTTGAGACTCTTCACCTTCTTCAGCTGATCCTTCTACATTATCTTTCTTTAATATGACTTGCGTACAATAACTGGAGTAATCACCAACGAATAGATTTATATTACCAGATTCGAATAAATGATCGTCTTTAAAATCTTTAAATTGAAATTTGATTATTGAAAAGTCTTTCAATATGACGTCTTCTGGAAAATAATAATTTCTTATGGGTCTTGAATTTGAATTGAGCAATTCTAAAATTTTATCTAATCTTGAATCTTGCGATTCTGAATGACCATTATCGTCTTCTTTATTTCCGAGAGCTTCTAAGTCATTCGAATGTCTTTTATTAACATTGTCTAGTAACAAGTTCACTAGATTTGCAATTCCTTCCAATGATGATCTATTTGAATGTAAGAATCGTAAGATTAATTTATTTTCCTTGATCCAATTCAAAATCAATCTTGAACATATCAAAATTTTTGTATGAAATTCAGGATTTGCTATAATTGTCTTGAAAAAGTTAAGTAAGTGATCAATGTAGCGAAATATAAACCGATTGAATTTGTGAATTTTATCATTTGAATTTGGATCAACAGGATGATTTTTTTGAGCTTCTGAAGATAATACCGAATCTTCGACTAATTTATGAAAACTAATTAAGACTATGAGTTGTTGAAAATGATGATCAATTTCGTTCACACTTTCATTTGCCTTTAAGCTACCTTCTAATGATTCCTCAAAATTAAAATTGAAAAAGTCCGTCTCTACTTTTGAAAACTTAACATCTTTCACAATATTTGAACCATTGTGGTAAATTTCAGGCATATAATAATAACCTATCATGCAAATTAAAAATGCGTTTAATTTTTTCGAATTTCTTAGTTTATTGACATTTTCTGTATTATCATAATAATCAAGTAATTGATCAGTGAACCAAAATTTTTTTTTCAAAATAGTCAAGAAATTAATGAACCCTAATTTATAGTTTGGAATTCTTGTGAATTGAGACCTCAAGAACCAATAAATAGCTTCGTATTTATTATCAATCAAGTTATATATCATACCAATATGATTATAAGGTTCATTTAATGCAGGTAATAGTAAAATACAAAGCTTGTAGTACTTTAATGCTTTTTTATAAAAAGGTTTCATCAAAGTTGATTTTGATTCTGCTGTTAAGTTTCTATATTTCCAAAAATTTGAATTTGACAAACAAGGATTTACATAAGTTAATTCAATGAACGATCTATGACGACTAATGTTACCTAACGATAATAAACAGCGGTGAATCAAAAAGACGAAATTTGCTTGAACTTTAGGATCTGTAGTTTTAATAGGTGCTTCATTAATCTCAAAGTTAAATTCTTTCAAGAACTTGTCAGGAATCAAAGGATTCTGGTATCTAGTTGAAAAATGTCTCAATAAATTGGAATAAAATTGATAAGTTTGCTTCAAAAATTTAGAAAATTGATCGTAAAGTTTTCTAATTTCAACTGGTTTTACTGTAAATTTTGATTTTTGTTTACCATTTTTACCTTTCGAAAACATTTCGAATTCTTGGTGAAGTTCACTGTAGAAGGATGCATGTTGATGTTGGTAATATTTGATGATAGGATAGTGAAAGTCAATCCATAATTTTTCAAAATAATGTATAGTACTAAAAGGAATTTCTAACTGATTATTGGGGACTGGATTGTGATTTTGATTAGATTTTTCATGGCGAGAATGATATTTGTTTGAATCTGATAAAATCCAGGTTTGAAATTTACCTTGAACATTATTATTGAGACCTAATAAAATAGACTGATCAGTAAATTTTCTACCTAAAAATTCGTCTAGGGTCTTCTTTATTGCATCAATTTCTTTTAATGTAGCTTCGGGTATCTGGGTCATTAGATGTGTATTTTGATGATGAGTTTGTACAACGGATTAATATAATGGTATAATGTGATTTATAAGGTTGATATAAATTGAAGGATTTTGTAATAAATGATAGCTAAGCTTGATACGAAAGCAATGAAAAAGTTTTGTTACTTAATTCTTCGTAAGAAATTCGCCAAAACTTTATAATGTTAAATGTGTCCAAGCAGTCAAAGCCAATTTGACAAGAGTGGGACAATTATATTTGACTTGGTAAGGTTTGTTACGTGTAAGATATAGTGCCTAACTATCAGGTAACTGTGAATATTGCAAATGAAAAAGGATAGATTTGGGGGTGAATATACTATATCATTCTAAATAATAAGCAAAACCAAAACGAGCTGCATGTAGATAAGTCAAACTAGTATCAATTGGTGGTTGAGTAGCTCAAGAGAATGAAATGATATTAGTAACAGTATTACTATGACAGCAGAACAATATTTAATCAAAGTACCAAACAAAATTTAGTAATAAACCTTCACCTTTTTCAGTCGGTTTAATTTTCAATGTGATTTTCCATACTCAAAAAAAAAAAAAAAAAAAAAAATCAAAAAAACTCAAAATTTTTGAATGATTCGACTGTTATGTGCCGGACGCTGATTAGTAAATCCACGACTATTTTCAATTCTATCTAGTGGCAAGGTAGACTTAAATATGAATCTATTTGAATTAGATCCTATTATATATTCAATATCACCTTACAGAAAGTCAGCATGAGTGGCAATTCAGAAATAGAGGCTATTAGCAAAGCACAAGTCAAAGAAGAAGCAGGACAAGAAGAGGATGAGGAAGTATCTTATGAAGTCAAAGTATACGTTTATGATTTGTCTCATGGTTTAGCAGCAATTTATTCACCCATGATACTAGGAAAGCAAATAGATGCAATTTACCACACACTGATAGTAGTATTTGGAAAAGAATACTACATTGATCAAGGGATCAAGACGTGGCCAACACCGGGTACCACCAAATACGGAACACCTAAAGAAGTGCTTAGTTTAGGCAGTACTTACGTTACAGAAGATATATTTAATGATTTTCTTGATGAATTAAGAAACCATGATGAAATGAAGTACGACGCAATCAAGTATGACTTATTTGACAATAATTGTAATCACTTTACAGATACATTACTTGAGTTTCTTGTTGGAAAGAACCTTGAAGATAGAATATTGAAATTGCCCCAAGAGGTCTTGAATAGTGCTAATGGTGCTATGTTGAGACAGATGCTCGGCGGAAACATGGGTGGTTCAACAGGTAATGCGGCATTTGGCTTTTAATTGGTATAGGGTCCTGGCTACAACTATAGCTTATTCAATTCTAGTTCATTTCTACCAATACTCTTCTTAGAATAGTCCTTATCACCATGAATTTTAGCACCAAAATGGCTGAAATATATGGTGTGAGATGTACGGATGTAAAAGAACAAAAACAAAAGCAGAACAGACAAACCTGAAACCCTTTTTTTTTAACTACTTATACTATTTCTTGCTTTTCTTCTTATTTATAATTCAAAGTTATATATATATATATATATATATTCACACATATATACAGCTCAATGGATAGTCGTGTCCCCAGTGTACGTAACTTGCTTTCTCAACTCTCCTATAAGTTTACTATAGCACGCTCCACCTCGGTTTGTTTCAAATTTTTGTTGCAAAACTCAAAGTTATGTGTATGCTCGATACTTATTTTTCAATTTTCAAGTTTATTAATTAATTTTATTTAGAATAAGTCTATGTTGCCATTAAATCTGTCTTCTATCATAGCCACCTCTCACTCCTCTGCATCAAACATCAGTCAGCTTCCAATTAGTAGTGATTTTGGTCACCTGTTAGACTCAAGTGGTATTGATGGTGATGAATCACATTCTGGTTCATCCATGATTCAATCGCTTGATTTTCCCACTAACACATATAGTCACAGTGGTAATAATAGTCACTACCGATTCTGGAAAGCAAACTCAATCGGAGAACCCAACATCAACTTGCCGATTATGTTAAATGAAGGCGGTGGTGGTGGTGATGCTAGTGGTGGAGTGAGTCATTTTGGAAATTCCGGACTTCAATCTACTAATAATCGATTTCCAAATCAACAAATTCAAGGACAAGCTACTCGAAATTCAATAATTAACCCTGAAAACACTTATCAGCAACCTTATAAACCAAATGCTTCTCAGTTTAAGAGCAATCAATATCAACAAATTCAACAATATAGTCAAAATAATAATCAGATCCAAGTTCAACAACAATACACTGGTGTTGGCTTTCAAGCTCCAGGTACTTTGCAACGAAACAATTCAGAACCTTTAATCACTTCCAACGGTTCGAATCAGAATCTAAACATTCCACAACCTAAATCGGGTAAACAATTTACTATGAATATTAATGCTCAAAGTTACACTCCAAACTTTAATAGACCATATCAAGACAGTAATCAGCCAATTTCAAATAATTATAAGCCTGAACAACAGTCCTTTATCCAGAGCACTTCAACGTATAAAGTACCTTCGAGTACTCAACCACCTCAATTAGTGGAAAGGCAAGAGTTGAATACATCTGACGCAAAAAACAATTTACATTTTAGCAGAAAAAAAGACACCGAAAGTCAAACATTAGAGCAGTTGAGAATTGAGTTGATTGTCAAAGAAAAACTCATCAAAGATTTATCCGAGCAATTAGAGTCATTCTATTCAATCAAGGATAATACTTTGGGAACACTGAACTCGGACTCATTGACTGTACCAAATAATTATTATCAACTTTTCAAAAACTTAACAAGTACATTGAACGAAAAAAGTGTTGAGTTGGAAGATACAAAACAAAGATTAGAAGCTTTATTAGTTAGTATTTCAATGAATTCAAATTCAAGTAAGCTCATCACGGTTAGTGGACAGCTCGATGAACAAGAATTGACTCATAAAATTATTTCTAAAATGTCAATTTTACAAAACGAGAATGAAAATTTACTCAAGATGATTAGTTATAGTAATAAACTGAGCTTGCTTATTGAGTTGGGATTATTACGTAATGAGAACGAATCATTAAAACAACAATTAGCCAATTCAAAATGATCTATTTCTCATTTATATTTTCAATTCTTTATTTTTCAATTTAATGGTCGCCCTTCTTTTTTCAATTTTCTAGATACTTCTATCTTCCATCAGCTCTTCGATAAATGACTTCCCTTTTTGGTTTTTATTCTTACATGTGTGATTTACATTCGCTTCTCTTTCTTTAATAATCGAAATAAAAAATACAAAAAAAAACGAATTTCGCAACTTCTACTTGTCTCCTTATTTCTACTAACCTCACGTTAATGTACTCAACGTAACAAAACCTAGCTTCTATAAGAGCTATAAGTCCTTTGATATGATTCTGGGTCACGCTTCAAGCTTTATCAAGTTTGATACTTCAAACTAACCATTCTAATAGTTTGGAATGCTAGTGTTTAACAATTCGGGTTTTTAATTGAATAATTGAAAAACTATCTTTTATACATGAGCGAGTAAACTTACTAGCCCCCTTAAGAGGGCCGGATAAAAACTTTGACGAGGCCGTGTTTGCCAGAAAATTGGAGGAGGATTCACTTCCTTGAGCTATATTTGATATATATTTGATTATATAATTAAGATGAGAACTCTTCGAACTTAGTAAAGCACAGGAAAAAATTAATAAAATCAGAAGTTATTTTTCATCAATGAAGTTTGATGCGTAAAATACTAGAGTGGTAACAAGCCGGCTTTTACGTCAAGATTTTAATACGAGAAATTACTTTCTCTGATATTGGTTGTAATCTATTAGTGATTATAATTGGAAATATGTATATAAGTAGCCAAAATTTACGCAGAAGTGCAGTATTTTGAAAGATGGCATTTCAAAAGGCTTTACAATCGAGGCCATATTACTCCTTTGAACTAAAGGATACTCATCGAGCTCAAGCTGACGTGTCTCTAAATGAACAAAGTACCTGTTTATTCTGACTGCAAAAGTAGATGTTCCATATAAATCTTATATAAGAGAGTCGGTTACCCGCAAGTCATCCGTACACCAAATAAATTCTCGAAAAACAAAACATAAAGGAATTGATAAAGCTCAATAAAGATTCAAAGATATTTCAGTCACGAAAGTAGCTTGATTATACAAAAATATATCGAAGACGGCAAGATTCGCATAACGGTGATACTTGTTTGGGGAATTTAATCGTACTGAACAATTTGCTATCATAAAGAAAAAGAAATATGGCTTACACGTCTCCTGCAGTTGTTATAGATAATGGATCTTATACAACCAAAGCTGGTTTTGCTCTGGATGATTTACCATCATTGATCTTCAATACTAATTATCTGATAGATCCAAATGACGAAAAACTGAGACCCGTTATTGGAGATGATAATATTAGTAAGTACCCCGAAAATGAAATAATGACATTAATGGATGGAGGCCTAATTTATAATTATGATCATATAATTGATAATTGGAATTATGTGTATGATAACGTTGATAATAGTAACCCGGTAAGCTCTAAGGATTTTCCTTTAGTGTTGACCGAACCAACTTGGAATACCAATAAAAATAAATCTACCACAGCACAAATTGTTTTCGAAAATTTAGAGGTACCTATTTTTGCGTTAGTCAAAACTCCATTAGCTCAATTATATCATATGAACAGATCAACTGGTCTCGTAATCGACATCGGATCATCAATTACAAGTGTGACACCAATATTAGATGGTATCATACAAACAAAATCCAGTTTTCATAATAAATTTGCTGGTGATTTCACAAATTTACACATATTGAATTACTTTAATAGTAAGTTGGGTAATGACTATTTAACAAAATTATTACCAGTGAATTATCATACTAGTTCTCATGAAAGAATCACTTCTAGTTTTAAGAATTATTATGTAAGTCATAATTCGTTACAAGATTTTAAAAATACAATGTTATCAATCAAAAATGTATCACCAAGGGTTGAAGCACAAATAAGACAACAACAACTTCAAAATCAATATAATCCAAAACCGATTTTATCAGATGGGGATAATCAATTGCTCAATTACCAACTAGCCAATAACTCTTATGTTACCGTTGATCAAAATGAAAAATACAAATTATTAGAACCAATCTTTGATCCACAAGATTATCAATTACCTAATATTACATTACCCGAAGCAACAATGGATAAACCATCATCTCATGGATTATCACTGTTGATTTTGTTTACTTTGAAGCATTTAGAAAGTAACATCACATCCTCAATTGCAAATGATACTTCGTCAAATACCAACCAATCGATAAGTACAGCATATAACAAATTTAACGATATTTTAAGAGATTTAGCTGGAAATATAGTAATTACAGGAGGAGGTTCATTGAGTCATGGTAAACCAGAAAGAATCGTAGAAGATTTAAGAAGAAATGCACTTACATATTTTAATAATTATCCAATTGCACAACCATATAGATTTCATCTGACTCATTTGAAAAATTATGCAACTGGTGACATCAATAATGTTTGGGATAAGCAATTTGGTAGTTGGTTGGGTGCAAGTAATTTGGCAAGTATGCTAAACGAACCTGGTTCATCGGGAATTAATGGAAACAACGGCGATGATGAAGGGAATGGAATAAGTATCGCATTAGACAATTGGTTTGTAACCAAAGCCGATTACGAAGAGTTAGGTGAAGATTTGATTTTAGAAAAATTTAAATAAATCTAATCAAGTTTTACAATTAATCCTAATAGAATACTGTACTATAATTTTATTGTTTACTAGTTTTTATTTTCTCTATTCAACTTTCTCTGTTTTGTTTTTAATAAAATGTATAATTATGCTTTATATGAAAAAAAACTTTATTTTTATATAGATTTTTTTTCTATATAATATCTATGTACAAAATGGTTTTAAAAAAACTTGATAGTTTAGTTTTTCCATGAAACATATTTATCATCGTATTTTGAGGCTTCGCCGTGTAAAGCTAAGATTTTGTCAATTTTATTCTTAAGACCTAATTTGTCATTATAAGTTGTTTTGAAATGTTTGTAAACTTCATTTGGGGTTGGTAAATAAGATCTATTTGATCCATCATTACCAGTTATATAGTTCTGCACTTGTTTATTATTTGGTAAACCCATGTTATAAGGATAGTCCTTATAAGTTAAACCAAAAAATTGTTCAATTAAAGGATTTGATAATTTTGAAGTTGAAATTGATTTTTCAAATAATTTGTTGATGTAATCTTTACCCAATGGTTCCAATGAAGTCCATTCAGGGAAAAATGGTTGTTTAATTTTTTCGATTAATTTATGATTAACACCTTTGAAAAAATCATTATTTTCGATTTTATTATGCATTATATTTGTAGCAGTAATCAATTCAAGCTCAAATTGTTTACGAATATCATTTCTAGCACCACGATTTAATAACTCGAATGCAACTCTTAATGATGTTGGAGATTTTGAGGATAATTTTGCGAATGTTTTCTTAGCAAATTCAGAGTCATGTTGCTTGAAAACATTAAGCGCTTCTTCGATTGTTTTGGAGCTGAAAGCTTGATTCACTAATGATAAATCATCTTGACTTAATGGGAATTGATAATCTTTTGGTAAAGTGGTTTCGGTATATTCTTCAATTGCATGATTCACTTGAGTAAAATATTCAGATGATGATTCTAAAACCGATGTATGATTTTGTGAAGGTGTTTGATCATTGAGAGCAGGTGGTTGTAAATTTGATAAACGATTAACCAAACTAGAAATTCTATCGGATGGAATATAATGAGTTGCAAAACCAGCAAAGTAAGCATCTAAACCAGTTAAAATTTCACCAGTTAAAGCATAATAATAACCAAGTTTATCATCCAATCTTGGTAAAAAGAAAGTAGTACCAACATCTGGAAAAAATCCAATGTCCATTTCGGGCATGGCTAGTTTGGTTTTCTCGGTAGATATTCTGAAAGGAGCGTGAACTGATAATCCAACACCACCACCCATGGTTATACCATCCATGATTGACACATAAGGTTTTGAATAAGTTGAAATCAAATAATTTAAATTATATTCTCGTTGGAAAAAATCAGAACCATATTCAGGATTACCTTCTTTGATTTGTTTAGCACATTCAGCAACATCACCACCGGCACATAAACCCTTTGGTGAATTTGAATTGAGAATAATCAAATTGTTGACATTTGATTTAGCGTATTCTAATAATCTTGGAGTGATTTTGGAAACCATTGAAGTATTAAGGGAGTTTAACTTTTGGGGTCTATTAAGTGTAATAACTCTCGATAAGTTTTTATTTGTGAAGAGAACATCGTCCTTAGCATAGCCAATTACGTTTTCAGGAACCTGAGAATGCATGGCATTCGAAGTTTTTGGGATTGATGAAGACATTCTGATTGAGTGGGAGGAGGCAATAGATGAAGCACTAACACGAGACAATAAAGTAGATCTATGATGTATATTAGATCTTAGCATATTGAAAGGAAAAAAAAGAAAAGGAAGGAAGAGGAAACAGAAAAAGTAAGGATACTTTGATAATATATATAGAGTTTTATTATGAGTGGACTCAATTAGAGGAACTCGGTATTATAGCAATGGGGAGGAGGGGATTTGATATGGGGAACCGGATATTGAAAAAACAATATAAATGGATAAAACAATTGATAGGCAAATAAACAGCACACAAATAATTTAGCGTACTAACAAACAGACTCTATACGTATATGAGACAACGACTGACTGTAAAGGAAAAGAAATTCTTTTATCAAACTCTTGGTATAACGATATGGTGTTTGAAGTTGACTAATATTCACAGGTTTTTCAATTTTTTTTTTTCACAAGATTCGAAGAAAAAATTTGAGTACAAATTACACAAAAGAATCAGAGTAATATAAAGATTGGAAAGATTTTCCCATGTATTGTACGAAAAAGCTATTGAGAAGATACCAGAGAAGAACGTTAACAAAACGTTGAATGTGTCTATTGGTACGGACTGAAATTAAATGGCGTTACGCTGAGGGGAAAGAAGGTTCAAGTATATGATGAACAATCTAAGATTGCAACTACTTATGCGATACAAATCTATTTGACCAAAATATAATTTATTCTTCATTAAATTACGATTTACTAGTAGAGAAACGAAGATTTTATTAAACCAAGCTGAATTGATTGATCAAGTAGCATTCTTCTCTACTTTCACCTTCGAAATCTTGTTTCTTAGGCAATTGATAATGATAAAACGTACCAGTTTGATACGATGCTAGCATAATAATATTATTATTGGTGAAACCAATTTCAGCCTTATGTCTGTAATGATTATTATTTGTGTTTGTAGTTGAAGAGAGTGAAGGTGATCTAGATTCACGAAGTTCATCTTTAGTTGATTGCGTTGGCAATGTATGATTGTTCTGTGAGTGTTGTGAATGCATTGGTGGTGGTGGTGCATATTCTGGTAGTTTAATGAACGCAAATGATCTTTTTGGAGGTTCCCATATCAAGTTATCGAAATAATCTTTATATGGTAATTTCTTAATAATTGACTTTGTATACTGATTATTGATGAGTTTGGTAGTTTTTTTCAAAGTACTTAATGAAAAGTATCCACCGCTTCCTCCTCCAACTTCACTTTCATCATTGGATTGTACTTTGTGCCTCGTATCTCCTGTAACATCCAGCTTAGAACCAACCATACTAGAAGTAGATGGTCTTTTAGAGATTAGCAAATTTGCTAGATTTTCATTTAAATCCTCGGATGAGGGATCATCCTCATTTTCGTCGACTGACTCGCTTTCCACCTGGGAAAGACTATTACTAGTGATGCTCTTATCGTCATCATCCCCTTCTTCTCTTGTGACCGAATCACTTCCTTCAGTGTTACCATTACTTCTCAAGTCAAAAAAATGAATGGTGTTGCTTTCTGACCCACAACCTAGTAACGAATTATCCAAATTGAAGCTTAATTCATTTATTCTAGCTAAATTATGACCTCTTCTCAAATTCGTTATTTGAGTTACTTTCAACTTCTCATTTTTAGTTATTTGACAAATTCTTATAATCGTTCCTTTAGTTGAAGCGGTTGCAATCTTACAGCTATCATTACTTACTGATATCTTAGCGATTGAGCTATCATGAGCCTTGTATATCAATTTTGGCTTTAATTCTATAGTATCATATATTAATATCCATCCCTTTGAATCTTTTTGTAAATCATCTAATGTTATTATATCTTTTTTAGTAAGAGATGATTGCTCATTTTTTTGAGTAAATTCAATTAAGCTGTTTAACGAATTCACTATGGTAGAGTCACTAGGTTTTGGTTGAGTTGACGCATAATCTTGATTAGACGTTGTTGAGCCTGAGGATAAACCAGTTATGCCTTCAGATGTATTATTGAAAAGGTCAGTTTGCTCATTAATTATAGATAATGGTAACACCAAATATGATGAGTCATCAGCACTCAAGTCACCAACTAAATCACGGTGATTGGTTTCATCAAATATTTCATCTAAGTTTTGTTTCAGATCAACAGGATAAGACGTTTTCTTTTGACCATGAATAAAATCGTCATGATTTTGCAAGTATGAATTGATTTCTAAAACTTTTATTAGTCTGACACAACTCAAATCATAAATGTATATCTGACCAATTTCCAAGAACACAACCAACCTTTTTCTATTCAATTTTATATCAATTATATTTGATGGGAACGTTAGTTCACATATTTTTAATCTTTGTTTTAAATTGTATATTTTGAGTAGTCTATTACCTAACTTATTATTTGACTGAGGAATGATTATAGTCAAAGACGTAGAAAAAAGCATCTTTAAGTATGAAGTCGGTGATGATTTATCACCATGCACTTGATTAATGTTTTTGTCAGTTGTATTAATGTTTGGTATATCTTCATCATTATCACGTATATAATTAATCTCATTTACATTGCTAATTGAGTTGGTAAGCGATTTTTTGAAAGATGGACAGTTTGATGAGTAAAATTCTCCAAAAGGATCACAGTTAAATATCTTATGATATTCATTGGTGGAAATTGAAATACATGAATAATCCTGATTGAACGTTAGATTATTTATTGTAACCATTTTCCCCAGGTTTTTTTTGGTTTGTTTCGTTTCTTTGAAAAAGCACGAGGGATAAATGTAGAAGAGTGTATGATAATTTATCTAAACTTGAAGAGTCAGCTTGATTGATATGTGTTTACAAAATTGAGTTTGACGGTAAAATGATGATACATACGCTCAAACACTTCACACCTTTTCATATGGTCATTAAAATCGATACGCGAGTAAAATCGCACCTGATGAAAATAAGAGGGTAACTACAACAGTGATATTGGACAATACTTATGCAAAATTGAATATATATTATATACACAGCTTGAATATCAATTTCCCGTCTAATTGAATACCCTGTATTAATTAGAACAGAGCTCGTTACAAAGATTTTCAAATACGACTTATTATCGCGTCATTCGTACACAAGGTCTAGTAGTTCAGTTTTAACGAATTAACTCAAGTTTAGACTTGTACTTCAGCTTATTCATCGACTTCTTCAAGTGTAACTTTCCTTCTGCTGGTTGTTTGGGTGTCATTGTTCGATGCGCCAGTAGATGTACCACTTGGTTTTTCATTTGATGATTCAATTTTGTTTGAATTCTTCTTATCACCTTTAGACTTTTTATTAATCTTTGGTTCTTCCCAGCCGTATAGTGGTTTGAAACTTTCAATTACGGAACAGTCTTCAAACAAGTTAGGATATAACCAAAATGCTCTTGGTAAAATTATTAACGAAATCAAATAAATAATCAATCTTATTATGGCAATTAAGAAGAACAAACCCAATAATCCTAATAACCCCATTGATAAGTACCAAACTCCGATTTTCATAAATACTGGCCATAATGGGAACAAAATGACTGTAAAGATCCCAGCAATAGTTAAAATACTATATAGTAAAATCAAAGGGTTTGGTTTGGTATACAACCAAACAAAATAATTATTTGGATCTAAACTAGCTTTTTTGCTTGGTTTCAACGTTGGTTTTGTTTTATTTGGTTTCCAGCCCTTGTTTTGTTTAACTTCTGAGTAATGTAATTTTTCAATTGGTAAAATCAATTGTGCTTGAATCAACAGAATAAATACTTTAGAGGCTTCTTCTTCACTTGTAATTGGAATTAATTCGTTCTTAGGATTTGATTGTTTTTTCTTATATTCTTCACTCAATAAAGCTCTTTTCAATCTTTTGAATCTAAAGAATTCAACGTCATCTGTATTATTTAGTAATCCTGTTCTTTGTTTTAATATTTTGTTATCTTTTAAAAATTTGGCAATATTGAGAATGGCGGGTGATCTTTGATTGGATGTTTGAATTGGAACTGAGCCGTTACCAGCAGGTGGCGTTGCTGACATCTTATATTTATATATATATGGGTATTTCGAAAATTCTTCGATTAGATTTGAAAGATGAACCAACTTGTTGCACTTTGCGTTTACGTGTTTCTTTTCTCTTCTGGTTTTTTTTTTAATGTTGGCGTCAAATTTTTGTAAGACTGAAAAAAAAAAAAAATGTACGGGTCAACCAATACATCAATAATATGCTACCAATAGCAGCTTGAGCTAATGCAATTAACTTTACTACTGAATTTTCAGTAGCTACAAAGATAAGTTGTATTAGAATTTAGACAAGCAAGTAAATAAGTTGTAAATAATTTATTTGTAAAAGGTAAACGAAAGAAACGAAAGAAACGCAAAAAACTAAAGACGAAAGAATTGAATTGAACTATACATGAACACGTTCACTAAACTACTTTTTTTTTTGTAAAATTTTAGGAACTCCATGAATTTTGTGGTGTGAACTTGGTTTACCACCAGTGACATCAGATGATAGTGATGTGGAGCTTGTATTTGCATAACTATTTAAGCTGTTACTTGATTTGGCAGCTCTTATTGGTGACAGTGGCATTTGAAGATTACCATGTCTGAATTTAATTGGTTTAGGTAATGAAAGGTGTAAATTATTAATATTTGAAGTTGATTTACCTTTTGGAATTGGAATAGACTCTTTCAGAAGTGAAACAATCGAGGATGACCTTGATGACTCACTTCCGTCATCATAACTTGGTGCTAAATCTTCTGCTCCTTCTTCATCGTCGTCATCAACAGCTTGATCATAAGACGGTACTTTCAGTAATGTATTAAGATCAAGATTTGGGGAAAGCAATGGACTTTTCGAAAATTTTAGTAATGGATCGCTATAATCAGTTACATTGATTCCACCCATATCGGTAGCCAAACTTGTTCTCGAATTTCTTGAGCTCAAAGCACTATCAATATTGAGATTACTGTGATTACCAGGAATATCAAAATAACTTGAAATGTTTGCATATGATCCATGAGCAGAACCTAGTGGTGAATTAGCAACACTTTGACTTCTAAATTGTTCTAAAGGAGTTTGAGGTAAAGATAAATCATAAATTTTATCAAACTTATGCTTTTCATATAATGGAGGTGCACTATCTTCAAGATCTAAATCGTTATCGTCTATATCTTCGTCTTCATCAGCACCTTCATTAACTTGGGGTAAATCTTCGGTAGCTGATAGATTTGGACTTTGTGAATTTGATTTGATTCCGCTACTTGTAGGTTTTGTGGTGTCTTTTTTATCTTTCTTGAATAATAAGTCTTCTTTATCGGAAACTGGTACAAATGTTGAGCTATGAGGGTCAATTTCGAAATGTTTACCAATCGTGTAGCCAATATTTGCACTAATATAGACGTAAACAGGTAAATTGGCTCTTAACTCACTAACATGACCTTCTTTGTTTTTCAATTGTATGGATATTCTTAATCTATGTTTGACTTGAATTGTGTTATTTTTAAGATCACAAGTTGGAGTCAAATCTTTCAAATTATCAGGAACTTTGAAATGAGTTTTGACATTCCACTGATCCAATGATAGTTTATCACGATCAGGAATTGCGAGGGTTTGTTTACCGAATAATTCTTCAAATTCAGGAGATCTGCCTTCTGTATGAGCAACATGATAATGTTGAACGAGGACAGCATTTAAACTTTTAAGTTTCAAACCTTTTGCAATTGGAACAACCAAAATATGAATCGGAATTGTTGCACCTATGGCAATACCTTTTTTCGGTAAACTAACATTATATTGAACTTTACCAGGCCAAGTGTTATTTATATCAATACTTTCTAACAAATTTAAATTTTGAGGATGTAAAGTTCTAACTATTCTAATATGTTTTGCTTTTTGGAAAACTTTTTCGAATCTACCACGCTCAATACTGCATTCAATTTTATATAAAATTTTACCAGGATTTAAACCTTCCACTGTTTCACAAGTATTTGTAGGTAAGTAAACTCTGAAAGGAATATTATAGTTCCCTTTTGGTAACAAGTAAGAGTGATTACTAGACCCCAATTGATTTTTGAAAGGGGTTCCATCAATACCTGATTTTGGTAACTTAATGATTTTGGAAGCTGGATTAGCATGATGTTTACTCAATGAAGGTTGGGATTTTGTTCTTGCAAATATTGGTCTTTCACTAACAACACTGCTGCTATGAGGAGGTGTAGGAGGTTGCGAAGTATTGGCAGGAGGATTATTGGTGCTTCCCGTTTGAGGGTTAAAAAGTTGATCCAAGTTAGATATCGAGCCAGCATGAGAATGATTCGGCGAATTACTGGCAGAATTGATCTTGTCTAAATTAGTAACTGAAGCGTTTCTTGAGTTTGCTTGTTTCTTCAATAATTTTGATAATTTTGTAAAATTTTCACCGTAATTACCATAAGTTATCCTTCCTTCAGCATCGGTTAATAAATTGTTCCAGTCTACTTTTAAAACGCAATTGCGTTCAAAGATTTGATCAACAATTTGACGATTACTATCTCTTTCAAAGAATTCAACATGATATTCACCAATCAAACTCAATTTTAATCGTTTGACATGCATATCCTCGGGGGTTGATAGTTTGATGCTCCCTTCAAACGGAATTGAATCACATTCATTTTCGTTTCCTTTGACGAAAATAAGATCTTTATGAGGAGATTTTAATTTGATCTCGAACAAAGCTAAATCTTTATTATGATATTTGAACATGATAAATCATACGTAGTTAGCTTTTATGTGTGTTAAAGAAGGGGGTGTGAATATATTAATGAATGACACGACGGTTGTTGATTGGTTGTTAAAAATATGCTTCAATAAATTTAACGAGCGAATGATGACAACAAATGGGTGAATCGAACTATTTGCTAGTTTAAGATTAGTAAGTAACTGAGGAGCACTGTCAAGAACCACTTCAAACAGATAATAAAAATTGAAAATTGGAGTTGACCAAAGATTGACTGATTCAGTAAAATATTAAAATGCGGTAGCAATAATTTAAATGAGACTCAGATATAGCGGTACCCCTCAACAATGCAAATGAAATTTGAGCAAATTTTGGTTAGAGACAAAGTCTTGTCAACGATAATTCAAATTGACGATTCAGTATTGGTAACAAGTCAAATGAGATTTAAATGGGGTGTTTTAGGTGAAAATTGAATCATTTGGAATTATATAATGCAGGGGCAGCCCCATTTGCTATGGAAATTTTTTTTTTTCCATAATTTATTTTTTCTTCTCGATATGCCTTGTCATTACTTTTTTTTGCTATTTGAGCACGGCCAATTTTACCAAGTGTCTTACAATCTGATTGAAAACGGCAGTTAAAGAGAGATTGAGTTTAACGTACCACTAAGTAGCCCCACCCGTTTCATAAAGAAAGTTTCATTTTATGAGTGCGTGTATCTTATTATTTCAAGTGGATTCTATTTATGTAAAGTAAAGAAGTCTATTGAAGAGTTCACTATATTATTTAGTCAATTTTTCGAATTCAGTAAGGTAGTCATGGACTGCTTCAGCACACCAGTATTTACCTGACCATTGTGCATAAGCTAAATGTCCTCCTAATTGTGTTTCAATCAAACTCATGTATGGGTTACTTTTTGATTCCATCCATGGTATTCTACATGACACAGCTGGATCGTCTGTTGAACTGATTGCGAGTGTTGGTGTGTTGATATACCTAATTCTTTTCACTGGTGATCCATCTCTATAATAATCAAATACATTAGAATAACCCGCTGTCTTACATGTATAGGTTGAATCGAATTGCCATGTTTTAGTATGATGCTTGGATTCTTCCAACGCTTTCTCATTGAAGATTTCGGGATTATGTGAATGCAACTCTTTGTAATTATTTTTCACAATTTTATTGAGAAATTTGGCTAAGGCTGGATTAAATAAGTATGATCCTGACCAAGATTCATTGATATGATACGCACTGTCATGTAAATCCCATGGACACCCTATCAATACTGCTGCTTTGATTAATTTTGAAACTTCTTCATCTTGATCTCCTAAAAGATTGGTAAGTAATGCAGCTCCAAATGAGAATCCAACTGTATATATGGGTCTATTTGGATATCTTCTTCTTAATTCGACTAAAACCTCTTTAATATCTTCACTTGAAAAAGCATTAAATAATGTTCCTGTGGTAATTTTGGTTCTACAACATCCTCTTGAATTGATAACCAATGAATCCCATTTGTTTTCAGTGGTGAATGATTCGGCAACATTACGAATCAAAGGCTCATGTGAACCACCTCCCAATCCATGTAATATGACGACAAGTGGTTTCGTTTCTTGTTCGTCAACCTTGGTTTTCTGCTGATATTCTTCCTCGGTGAAAAATCTGGTTCTGGAGTTCAACCTAGGGGAATCTTTTGGTATGCTTTCATCGTACAATCTTTTGAACTCTTCTTTTGATTCTGGTTTAGGAATCACCCAATCTATTGAGCAAATTCCTTCATCCTTATACGTGAATAACTCACGTCCATAATAAACGAGAAATTTGATTGCATTTGTATTGGCATTGTAGTACATTGTTTGCAAAGTTCCATTGAACAAAAATGGATTCAACCATATTTTCTTATTTGCATCAAGAGTAGGTATCTTTTCTTGAATGAGTTTGGTGAAACTTATAGTACCCCCGGCTTTCAACGGCAATTGAATGGATTCCTCAGCAGAAGATTGATGAACTGTAAGACTGGATCTAAAACCCCACTTTAAGAATGACATATCTTTCACAAGCAGTTTTTAAAGGACAGAGTAGGTGTATGTATAAAGTGATTGTAGAGAATGTTTGTTTAACCACAGTGCTCATTCAAATTCTTATGGGCGGAAAAATATTCCTGCGAAATTAGCGTATATCAGTTAGTTCTTGCGGTTTTTCCGATTTAGTTCATAAATATTTTATTCTAAGTTCATATATAAGAAATTAAGGTACTTTTCTAAACAAAGACATTCTATAAAATCGTACGTCTAATAAATCAGTAATTTTCGGTATAAAAAAAATACTAAAGCCAAAAATTCAAATTTAAGTTAACCCTACTTGTTGGTATGATTCAAACTTGCGCCTCTAGCGATACTTGCAGCTTTAATAGCAGTTTTAGATCTTTCTGACGATACACTGTTTGTGACATGTCCTCTATCATCCAAATCAACTGATCCGGCACTTTCAAATAATGACACTTGACCTGCTAATAATCCTAAGGTTTCTAATACTTGTGCAGGTTCATTCAAATGTGCAGTTGCAATAGTTTGTTTGGAAGCAGGTCCAACTGCAATAGGATAAACTCCATATGAGCCATATTTATTCTTCGGTAATTCTCTTAAATGCCATTCTTTTTCAATGTCTTTCAACGATTTGAACATATCTTCATCTGTTAAATCATCACCAAGACACAACATGAAGTCTGGTAATTGATCAACTGGAACATCATCATGGGTTTTAGTTACTGAATGAGGTTCTTGTTTGGAACCATGAGGGTTTAAAACTAATCTTTTGACGATTTCCCCTTTGTTAACGAATTTTGGCCTAACTTCAATGTTGGCTTTACCCGCCATGATTTCAACATCGTACTTTGAAGCGATGGTAGATCTTAATTCTTCCATACATTGTTCAGCTTGATAGCTACCCAACTCAGGATCTGCTCTACGGTAGTGCCATGTTAATGCAACTTTTTTTCGTTCAATATTTGAACCTGGTGTCTTATCTGTATATTTTTTGAAAACATCATCAACTTTTAATTGCCATGACATATCGAATGATGAAGCTAAATTTACCCATTCTTTTGATCCAATATCTTTCATGAAACATCCATGTTCTGCAGATAATCCAACGTTTTTAGCACCTAACCATTTATCCAAAAATGCTTGATCTCTTCCTGATATAATCCAAATTTGATTCTTTGGATCAGCTGCTAATGTATCCAAAATATGATTCAACCTTGACGATGGAATTGCAGCTGCTGGATCTTTTACAATTGGTGTCAAAGTACCATCATAATCAAACAAAAATAATCTTCTTTCGGAATTTTTGTAATTATTCAATAACAACGGTCTATTCAAAGCGGGGATATAATGGGTTTGGTGTGATTTATCGACATGTGCAATCAAATGAGTTATGAATTTTGAAGTCCAACTTTGAACTGTATTTGAAGTTACACGGTCATACAATTTGGTTTCTAATAGACTTTTATCTTCATCAGACATTATCAAGCAATCATTGATAGTTTTCGAAATACCAACTGAATCCCATGGATTAACTAAAATTGCTTCATTCAAAACCGATGCAGTACCGGTGAATTCTGATAAAATCAAAGGTGAGTGATTGTACTTTTGAGTAATAGCAAACTCAAGTGACGTCGTATTCATACCATCTCTAATTGATGTGATTAGTGCGATATCGGCAACTCTCAATAATGCCAAATATTCATCTTTGTTTATTCTCATTTGATAATGCAAGACAGGAGTTGAGTTCAAATTACCGTATTCACTATTAATATGATTAACTAACTCAGTTACTTTACTTTCAACCTTGGCACTGTGTGAATATCCGGGACTCGAAACTTGAATTAAAACAACCTTATCTCTCCATTCAGGATACATTTGTAAAAACATTTCGAAAGCTTGTAATTTTTGTACAACCCCTCTAACAGTATCCAATCTGTCTCTACCAACTATAATTTTCTTGCCTTTATAAATTTCTTTCAAAGCATTAACTTTATCGTCAATGCCCAGTTCTTTGTCGAATGCATCGTGTTCAATTTTTTTCGTATCGATACCAATTGGTAATGTTTCAACAGATATGGTTGTACCATATGCCAAAACTTCATTATGTGTAACATCAAAGCCTAACACTCTCGAACAACAACTTAAGAAATGTCTTTGGAATGATTCGGATTGAAATGCAATTTTATCAGCACCCAACATACCATCCAATAATTGAGATCTTTTAGAGAGACAACGAAAGTATTCTGAAGATGGGAAAGGTCCGTGAACGAATAATCCGATATAAGCGTCGGGAAATTCCATTCTTAATAATTGCGGTAAAAGTAAAAGGTAATAATCATGGATCCATATTATATCACCTGGTTTATAAATGCTTTTAATCTTTTTAAAATAAAGTTCATTGAACTTTACATAATCATGCCAAGCATTAGCTTCTGCTTTACCATCAGATGGCAGACTTTGAATATAGTGAAACACTGGCCATAATACATTCTCAGCATATGTTCTCCACCTTTGCTGATCTCTTCTCAATAACCAAACTGGATGAATTCTTTCAGATTTATTTGCTTCTCTTATTTTGGACTCTAAATCTTTCTTATCTTCTTCATCTAAATACAATGGATCATCTTGGATATTTTCACTAGTAATACTAATAGTTTTATTGACTTTATTCGTCAATTCACTAGTCCAACCTATTAAGTGGGTTTCCCAGTCGGTTTGTTGATCTAAAAAGAATTGGGAAGAGTACAATGCTGAATTCCCTCTTACAGGTTCAACGTCCCAATAATCGTTACCCGTTTTTTCATCAACATTCTTATAGATTTGAGTTGGTAACAGGGGTAAAACATTAAGTATCCTACCTGATAAATTGAGTCTATCGTTATCTTTAAAGTCAGATGGTGAAACTACTTTCGTGTCACAAGGATAAGCGAACAACTCATCAAATTTCAGCGATTTAAATTGTGAAGCTGTAGAGGTGGAAGCAGCAGTCATTTGATTCTCAAGTGTAAGTAACAATATTCGTTTACGTCAAACTAGCAATAAAGACAACTCCAATGTGTAAGTATTTGATAAGTCGAATAAATAATCGTTATCTTGATAAAATGTGAAGAATTGTTTAATGTCCAGGTTTTCAGTTATATGTATATCACGCCTTGACACTATTTATATAGCTTAATTAGCAATCTACCATATATTATCATACAATCCCGCGCGGACTGCACAATAACATATGAGCGTGAGATATTTCTAGAATGTTTTTTTCAACAAGAAGTGCTGTGTTTAACAGCAACTACACTAATTAAGCTACAATTTACTTGAATATCAAAGAATTTTCAAAACAATATTTCAATTTTTTTTGCTATTTTTTATATGTTTGTATAATAAACCATTAACCCATTTACCAAATAAAAAAACTATTACATTATAAGTAGTTTCAAAAATAGAATACACTATAATGCATCGAATAATAATGATACATTAAAATTTTTTTCATTTTTTTTAATTTTTTTTTTGTAATTTAGATAGTAAATAAATTAGTTTTCGTAATTAAGATACATTAAAATTATTGATCTTGTCATGATGATAAGACATTATAATTAATATCACCATAACAAAACTTTTATTCTCATTTCAAATTGATTTTCCAATACTCAAATGAATTAAGCTTGGGTTTGTTCAGCAACAGCAGCTTCAGAAGATTTTTTGTATTCTTCGAAAGCAGTTAAAGCATCTTCAAAATGGTTGTTAAATAAATCATCATTTTCCAATAAAGCTAAAATTTCTTGATTATCTAAATCTAACATCATACCAGTAATTTTACCAGCAGCTTCAGGTTCTTGAGCTTTACCAGTTGAGACAATTTTTGGGTATAATTCTTCACCTAAAATTCTTTTTTGTTGATCAGCTGGAGCATTATTAATGATAGCAGCTAAGTCTCTGGTTTGACGACCTTTGACTTGATTACGGTTGTTGTTTGGGTAGTAGTTACCTCTTTGTTGACGACCATTTGGAACACCACCATTATTGAAGTCACCACCATAGACTGGAGGCATTCCATAAACTGGAACAGGTTGACCATTTGGACCAGGTCTTGACCATTGACCTTGAGGTGGAGGAATTTGACCTCTTGGCATCATCATTTGAGGGTTTGGTGGGAAAGGACCATTACCTCTACCATTAGGTGGGAAAAAACCTGGTTGTTGACCGTAGAACATTGGAGGAATAAATTGACCTGGAATACCACCGGTTGCGGCAGCATTTTGCATTCTCATTTGGTTACGAGCTTGAATTTGTTGTTCAATTTGAGAACGTCTAACATCTTTACGTTGAGCTAAAGCAACATATAAAGGTTTACCTAAAATCATACGTTGATTCATTTCAGTAATAGCTTTGGTTGCTTCTTCTGGAGATGAGAAACAAACGAAACCGAAACCTTTTGATTTACCAGTTTCATCGACCATTACTCTGGCAGAGGTGATAGCACCAAATGGTTTGAATTCTTCTTCTAATTTTTCGGAATCAATAGTGTCATCTAAGTTTTTAACGAATAAATTAACACCTTGATATTTAGCTAATTTTTCTAATCTAGTTGATTCATATTGTCTTTTTAATTCTTCTAATCTTTCTCTCTTTTTTTGAGCTCTTCCAACATAAATTTTTTGACCATTGATTTCTTTGTCGTTTAATTCATCGACAGCTTTGGTAGCGGATTCATGGTGTTCAAAATTGACGAAACCAAATCCTTTTGATTTACCTTCGTGATCTTTTTCTAAATAGATTGATGTGATGTCACCGTAACCGGTAAATAATTTTTTGAAATCTTCTTCACTGAAACCTAAATCGATGTTTTTAACATAAACGTTAGTGAAGTTTGCTTTCATTTCTTCGAATTTAGATTCACGATCTTTTTTAGAAACGTGTTTACCAACGAAAACTTCACGATCATTTAACAACATACCGTTAACGTTTTCAATAGCGGCTTGGGCAGCTTCACCAGTTTCGTAATGAACGAAACCAAAACATTTTGAGATTCCCATATCATCGGTTGCAACTTTACAAGATAAAATTCTTCCGAAAGCGGAGAAAGTGTCATGTAAAGCTTTATTATCAATAGCTGGGTGTAAGTTTTTGATGAAAATATTACCATCACCATTTCTTCTTAAAGATGGGTCTCTTTGAGACCACATGATACGACATGGACGACCTTCAATGAGACTATAGTTTAATTCTTCAATAGCTTTTTCTCCATCTTCAAGTTTATGGTAGTTGACATAAGCGTAACCTAATGATTTTTTGGTGACAGCATCACGACAAACTCTAATTGATGAGACTTGACCAATTGGAGAGAAGACTTCGAATAATAAAGCTTCATTTACTGACACGTTTAATTCACCAACGTATAATGAAGCTGAAGTATCATTAACTTGGGCGTTATCGTTTTGTTCTTCTTGTTCAGTTGAAACAGATTGTTCAGTTGATTCAGTGGCAGCTGGACTATCAATAGATAATTTATCTAAAGATTCTTGAAGTTGAGTGGCATCAGTGGCAGACATCCTGTATTTTTTGTTTTTTTCTTATTTGAAATGGGGTTGGTTATTTTTTTTTTTTATAACAAATTTATTAATAAAAAAAATTGAAAAGGGGGATGGTATTATAAAGACTTGAATGAAGGCGAGATATATATTAATACAGACGTCTTCTTTAAAATCTTTGTATGTGGTTTTTTTGATTTTTTAAGATGTATTAAAAAGGTATAGATTGAATATTAGCGGCGCTTCGAAAATTTTTTTTTTTTTCTTCCCTTATTTTTCTAGCTTCAGCTTCTGATTTGCATGGAAAAGACTTTTTTTTGTTGTTTTTGTGAATTTGCACTAAAAGTGAAAAATTGTAGTTACACAAATCAACGATGAGCAAAAAAAAGAAAACAAAAATAAGGTTACCCGGACTGACATCTTATAGATCGATTAAAGTGTTGGTGTACGGGTAATTACTTGTACGATAACTTGTTGCACCCACTTACATTATAAAGCATGCGTTACATTATAATTGTAGCAAAGCTAGAATATGAAAGAAAAACACCTAGTCTCTCTCAAATTGAGGCAAAATCGGACCGACATGTATATAAGATACATGCACATTTACAGAAGCATACATTTGACGTGTTAGTATTCATACACTTTTGTTAAACAATATTCTACGCGACGACGATGACTAAGGTCTTCAAAAAACGAACATATAAATATAATACACAAATATAACTATATCACAGATATATTAAATCAAACTCGACATAAATTTTACCAAGATTTATATAATCTATGCTCCCTTTGGTTTCTTGGGTGCTGCTGATTGAGTCTTGATTCTAGTATACATATCATTAATTTTTTTACTAGGTACTTTGGCTGGCCAGTATAAGCTTGCATAAGCCCACAAATGTTTTTTGGTCTTAACATGATCGTCCAGCTTAGCTGCTGTATTATTAATGTAATCACCAATATTAATTAACTCTTCTCTCAAAATATGCGCCCATTCATGTTTCTCTAATCCTTTGTTACCACGGTGTAATTTCATTAATGATTTTGACACTGGCTTCAATGTTGTTTTGCAATTACCTTCATCCATACTTTCGTACTCAAGATCATTGTCTTCCTTTTGTTTGAGTTTTATCTGATTGTTGTGATGACCGTCCGAATTGTTAGATGTAATTTTATGAGTTTTTTTAGGTTTTGAATGAGAATTGTCTGGTGATTGTGATCTTGATGCCTTTTTAACCTTTGGTGTTGGAGTAGGATTTTCCGATTTGACTTTTCTGATAACTTTTTTTCTTTGTACGTTACCATTTGATCCGCTTGAGGTGGGACTTTCATCATCACCTCTTAATAAACTAAAGAGATAGTCAACCCTTCTACCTAGATGAACGGCACCCGGAACTTTTTTAGTTACTTTTTCTTCTTTAATTTCACTTTTCGGATTATTGGTTTCTAAAAATAATTTATTTTGTAATCCCAACAATGGATCATCTCTTATTTGAACCCACAGACCATATCCAAATTTATAAACACCCACTAATAACATTGCGTCATCCCTTGGGGACCATTCACAACTCCAAGATGATACTTGTTTTGGATGTTTTGGTAATTCAAATTTAGTTAGGTGATCCTTAGGTATTATACTTTCAAGTAATTTCATATCTTGAGGTCTTGCTAACACAAGTTCAGCATTTATATTTTTGACACCTTGATAATCAAACAAAACTGCTTTCTTTTCTTTCTTCTTAGCTACCCATAACGCCATCGGGTTAGACCCATCTTCACCAACAATGTTGTTGTCTTTCAGTTCCATTGCTTTTCTTTCCAATTCAGCAAGCACTTTTACTCTTCTTTCATCTTCTTCTTTGGCCAATTGTTTGGATGTGTTTATTATTTCATTATATGCATGTTTAATTAATACCGGATTTTTATTGGATATACTACCTTCTTCAACCAATTGCTCCCATTTACCTGATAAATCACCAAGTCTCAAAATGGATCTATATATACCTCTGATTTCTTTTTCCGATAATTGATGATTATCAACATTCCTCTTTCTGGCGGCTCTTCTTTTTCCATTCTCCTCGTCGTCCTCGTCCTCTTCATCAAATTCATCGTCATCAATCCCTTCTAATTTTTTGACAGCTACTTTTCTTCTTGAATACATAGCAATTTGGTCCTTTAAAAATAATTCATCAGCTCTCTTCTTTTCTTCATCTTTCAATTTGGCCAATTCATCTTGTGGAATAATGTCATCCCATTCGACATCAGCTTTATAATCAGTGACTTCGAATTGCTTCAAAAATTCATCCGATCCTAAATTAGACTCACCCAAATCTGGGGCTGTTTCATGATCTTCTGCGTGATTTAAAACCTCATCTAAATTCAAATCTTCTAATTTCTTTTGATTGTCACTTGCTTTGAACATATTTCCAGCACCAAATTTCAATATTTGTGTTAATTCACCAGCAGTCGGCTCAGTTTTACCTTTTTTAGAATTTGGGTCGGTTATACCCAAGGAGATGATTGCATATTCCAAAATCATCTTCTTTCTTGCTCTTTCTAAGATTTCTTCTTCAACTGTGTCTTTACTGACAAATCTATAAACTGAAACATGATTTTTTTGTCCAATTCTATGAGCTCTTGCCATTGCTTGCAAGTCAGCTTGTGGATTCCAATCACTATCGAATATAATAACAGTATCTGCAGTCATTAAGTTGATACCTAACCCACCTGCTCTTGTTGATAAAAGAAATGCAAAATCTTTCGATTCTGGAGCATTGAAATGATCAATCGAAATTCTTCTTTGAGCTGAAGGAATTCCACCATCAAGTCTTTGAAATTGGTATCCTTTAATTGACATGTAATCCCCCAAGATATCTAACATTCTAACCATTTGGGAGAATATCAAAACTCTATGACCTTCTTTTTTTAATCTGGTCATAAGCTGTTCTAATAAAACCATTTTTCCTGACGACATAATCATACCTCTCAAAATGTTATCTCTTGAATGAGATCCGGCTTTAGTGAGGACCCTGTCTTCTGCACCATCAAATAAATAAGGATGATTTGAAGCTTTTTTTAACTCACTCATGACATTCAATAACGAAATTTGAGAGCCTTTATTACCAGCATTAAGAGCAGAATAATTTTTAGTGATTATATTTTTATAGTAGTCAGTTTGAAAGTCAGATAACTCAACTCTCAATATTCTTTCACTCTTTGAAGGAAGAGACTTTTCGACATCTTTCTTCAATCTTCTCAAAATAAATGGCTGAATATTTTTCTGTAAATCTTTTATATATTCTTCTTGTTGATCATCAGGAAATTCGAAATCAATTTCTTGCTCAATATTGAATTTACCGGGCATCAAGAAATTACATAAGGCAGCTAATTCCTTGATATTATTTTGTAATGGAGTACCTGTGATCAATAAACGATTGGAAACCTTGAACAGTCTCAAAGATTCGTATAAGGACGATTCAGCATTTTTCAATCTATGAGCTTCATCAACAGCTAAGAACTGCCATTTGATTGAACCTAATTCAGATCTATCTTTTAAAATATATTCATAAGTTGTTAACAATATATTGAATTTTGGTTTACTATTGTTATTGTAAAATTCATAATTTCTGATATTTTTTCTTGACTCGGTGTTACCTAAGTAATAGATACAATTCACATCCGGAGCCCATTTTTCAAACGTTTCTTGCCAAGCGGGAATAGTTGATAATGGAACGACAACTATATGAGGACCATTCTGTCTCCTTGCATAAATTAGCCATGATAAAAAGGCAACGGTTTGAACTGTTTTACCTAAACCCATTTCATCTGCTAAGATACCGTTTTCATTTCTTGACCATAAAAATGCCATCCAGTTTAGCCCGGTTAATTGGAAATCTCTTAACTCTCCATTTTTGATGAATAATGGTTGTTTTGCCAATTTTTCAAACCTTGGTCTTTGATTCATTGGATAATTAGCTGATAAATTTGGAAGAGTTTTTGATTTCAATCTTTGTTGATATTTTGCAACTTGATCAGGAGCTATTTCAGCAATTGTTTCGGCATTTTCCCAAGAACATTCGTCATAATAAAGTCTTTTCCATTTGACATAATATTGCAATTGAGATTCTCCTTCATCATTTTCAATTCTATCGCTATCAACGATTCTTTCAACATGGGTGTATTCTTCTTGTTCATCACGTTTTCTTTCGCGTTCGATATCCATGGCTTCAATATCTTCTTTAGTAGTTAAGGGGTCATTCCTGACCTCTTGATCAATTAATATAAATTGCTTGATGTAATTTTCAACTTTTCTGAAACCTTTGGTGTTTTTCAAATGTGACCATTCTTCCCAGGTATTGTGTAAATGCGATGAATCTGACCACTTAATTTTGAATAAATAATCAAGCTTTGGTTCATTTGTCACCTCTGCATTATCTTCGTTGAGTTTATGATCCATGACGAGATCGATACCACGTTCATCTTCAGCTTCGAGCGCTTGTTGATAATAGTAGTAATCACCATTAGCTTCATCTCCATCATCTAATTCAGGTTCGCTTTCTAGTAAATCTTGATCGTCGTCATCATAATCCACGGTATACTTTACCTGCTTACTATTTCTGGAAGAGAATCTAATTTCTGGTGCAGGAGAAGGAGAAGAATTTTTCTTCGATTTTGGTTTATTTGCCTTTTTTGATGTTGATTTTGATTTACTTGTATTGGATTTTCTTTTCTTAGTATCAACCATAAAATCATCATCATCATCTCCATCATCAGATTCATTCGATTCTTCTTCGTCTTCATCTTCATCTTCGTTGTAGTCATGAGCTTCTTGACGTTTAGCTCTCTTTTTTGGTTTCACATAACCGTCTTCGTCACTACCGTCGTCACTTTCAATAATAGAAGGACCACGTCTTTCACGACCAGATCTTCTTAATCCATATAATTCTGGATTTTGAGAGGCCTCTTGGGGAACATACGGTTTAACCATCACCAATCAATTGTTTATTCTCAAATTTCTTCAATTGCAAAATTAAATCACCAACTTTGATGCAATCTTTGTTCTTGACAATGCTATTTTGATAAAAGAATTCAAAGATAATAAAGGAGCTAAGGTTCTATTGAAAGGAAGGGAGGAGGGCACAGAAGCGTTGTGAATAAGGTCAAATCACCAAAGTAAGGTTTATAGATTTGTAATGTTAATCTGTGAACGCTACTAAACCAAGTAGTTGAATGGAAAATTAAACACGTCAAAAAGTTGATTGAATAGAGTCCAGTAGCTCGGAGAAAATTTTGATTTTAAGAAATTGTTTTCCTCGCGAGAATGATCAAGGAAGTTAAATTGAGTAGAAAGGTATGACGTTATTCAAAAGATAAGTTCAAGGTGTAGGGTTGAAGTTTTAGTATGAAGTAGGCAGATTAAATTTTCCTTTTTTTTTTTTGCGGGAAGTTGAACTCAACAACAACAACAAACTACTTTTTCGTTAGGCGAAATTTTGTAGGGTGGGTAACTGATACATATACAGGTATTAAGTAGTTTACAAACATACATTTATTTGAGCCAATTTCAAAGGTTATTTATTTGATTTCATAACTATGTACAACTAAGCTAGAAGACCTAAGCAATTAATATATTCAAAAAAAAAAAAAAAGAAAAAAAACATCAATGTTGAAGTTAAATCGTAGATATAGCTATTCTCTTATAGGTATTTGTTTATCCTTAGGGAAGAAATCGACAATAAAATCGACAACATGTCGAATATTTGCAGCCAACGAGCCTTGCATCATTACGATAACAAATGGGATCAGTAGCTTGATTCGTATATGATCGTGGGGCGTATTAACATTGATTTCATTGAGCACGATCAGAAAGCTAATTCGATAAAAGGAAGATAACGAAATTGCAGTCATTACTAAAAACACTTCCATAACAAGTTTAATTTGGAACCATTATCGCCTAATGCCTGGAAGCAACACCACGTAAAAAAAAAACACAGACAACCCCAAACGTTTCGCTAGATCATTCTTATGGATATAAACATTGTATTGGGGAATATTTAACAAAAGTTGTACCAAAATAGCTGATGATTATCACTTCTCATTGAGTATCTTGAAACTCAACACGATATGCAACACATCAAGTGTGAGTTTGGAAGCCTCAACGAAAAGGTTTAAACAATCTTGAATATGACGACAAGCGTATAATACTTAGCATAAGAAGTATACATGGCTCACTGAAACCGATGACTAGATAATTGCAACCTCATGAATAAATTTGAACTATCTATGGGTACGTACAAAGCAGAGTAACACTCAATAAATTTGAGACATCGTAAGAAAGAAATTTGGTAGCAATTCTTGATAAACAAAATTCAAAAAAAATTTAGCGATTTCCGTCACTTTTAATGATTTTGTTTACGTTCAAATTTGATTATGTGCACTACTCTTAGTCAAAGCTTTGTGGTTACCCGACCATGAATCGTGAAGTCTGGCTAGAAAGACTTTACACAACAAAGTTGCCTCTTCTATAGCACTTTTTAGTCATTCACATAGCTTACACAAGATTCACGTTACTTAATACATATTTCGAAAATTTTGTACTTACTCAATTTCAGCCAATAAGAAGCATTTATTTTACCTTAGTCATATATCCCACATTTACTTAGCACTCAGTAAGTTACAGCATCCTTCTGCATGCAGGACAGTACTTAACAATTCAAGCTGGAGAGAAAAAATGCATTTTTGTTAGCTAAAAAAAAATAAAAATAAAAATAAACAGAAAACTGTAAAAAAAATTTTAATAATAAAAAAAATTAAAAAAAAAAAATTTACATTGAGACTACCACATTAGGCTCATACTAAAAACATTTTAAGTTTTGAAAAACTACAACTGAAAATTTGACCTTACCTACTATTGAGATTGCAAACCCTTTTGAATTCATTCTAGAGAGTATCACATTTATTCAAGTGAAAGTATCTTTGAAAAGAGCAAGCTGAGAAACTTTTAATTAAATCAAAAGATCAGAAATAATGAGTGACAAACATTCAAGAATTGCGATTGTGTCCACTGATAGGTGTAAACCTAAAAAGTGTAGACAAGAATGTCGTAAAGGTTGTCCAGTTGTTAAAACTGGTAAGTTATGTATTGAAGTTACTCCAACTTCAAAGATAGCTTTCATTTCTGAAAATTTATGTATTGGTTGTGGTATATGTGTGAAAAAATGTCCTTTCGATGCCATTAACATCATTAATTTACCAACCAATTTAGAATCTCAAACAACACACAGATATACGGCTAATTCATTCAAATTGCATAGATTACCAACCCCAAGACCTAATCAAGTATTAGGTTTAGTTGGTACTAATGGTATTGGTAAATCAACTGCCCTTAAAATTTTAGCAGGTAAACAAAAACCTAATTTGGGAAAATACGATGATCCTCCTGATTGGGAAGTTATTTTAAAACATTTTAGAGGTTCTGAATTACAAAATTACTTCACAAAAGTTTTGGAAGATGATATCAAAGCTATAATCAAACCTCAATACGTTGATAATATACCAAGAGCTTTAGCAAAATCACCTGTTAAAGAAGTTGAAGCTATTTTAAAATCTAAATTGGAAAGACCAAAGGATTGGGATTACATCATCCGTATTTTGGAATTGGGAGGTGTCATGAAGAGAGAAGTTGCTAATTTGTCAGGTGGTGAATTACAAAGATTCGCTCTTGGTATGACTTGTGTTCAAGCAGCCAATGTTTATATGTTTGATGAACCTTCATCGTATTTAGATGTGAAGCAAAGATTGAGAGCTGCTGAAATTATCAGATCCTTGTTAACTCCAGAAGTTTACGTCATTTGTGTTGAGCATGATTTATCGGTTCTTGATTACTTATCAGATTTTGTCTGTATTTTATATGGTGCTCCATCCGTTTATGGTGTTGTTACTTTACCTTCTTCTGTCAGAGAAGGTATTAATATCTTCTTAGACGGTCATATTCCAACTGAAAATATGAGATTCAGAACTGAATCTTTACAATTTAAATTGGCTGATGCTGCCGATGGGTTAATCTTAGATAGAACTAATGCTTTATCTTATCCTGCTATGGCTAAAACTCAAGGTGATTTTCATTTAAGTATTGAAGGCGGTGATTTCACTGATTCTGAAATTTTAGTTATGATGGGTGAAAATGGTACTGGTAAAACAACTTTCTGTAAACTATTAGCTGGTGCGATTGCTCCCGATAATGGTTTAGAAATTCCAAAATTAAATATTTCAATGAAACCTCAAAAAATTGCTCCAAAATTCCCTGGTACTGTCAGACAATTGTTTTTCAAAAAAATAAGAGCTTCCTTTTTACATCCACAATTTCAAACTGATGTTGTAAAACCTTTGAAAATTGATAATATCATTGATCAAGAAGTTCAAACTTTGTCAGGTGGTGAATTACAAAGAGTTGCTATCGTATTAGCTTTGGGTATTCCTGCTGATATTTATCTTATTGATGAACCTTCCGCTTATTTGGATTCTGAACAACGTATTATTTGTTCAAAAGTCATCAGAAGATTCATTTTACATGCAAAGAAAACTGCTTTCATTGTTGAGCATGATTTTATTATGGCTACTTATTTAGCTGATAGAGTTATTGTTTTCGAAGGTAAACCTTCAAAAGATGCAGTTGCTAGATCTCCAGAATCATTATTAACTGGTTGTAATAAGTTCTTGAAAAATTTAAATGTTACATTTAGAAGAGATCCAAATTCGTTTAGACCAAGAATTAATAAATTAGATTCTCAAATGGATAAAGAACAAAAAGCAAATGGAAACTATTTCTTTTTGGATAATTCCGAATTATAGATTTTCTTTTTCACTCTATGCATCTCCAGATTTTCAGAGGTTACCGTTCCAGGTATTCTCCTCCCCGTATTTATCAGCCATTTGTTTGGCTTGTACACTAGTTTTTCAATTGCATTATTAATACATTACCCATGTTTAATATTCGTTTATGATGTTCCATAGACACTTTACCGTTACAATTTTTTTTTTTCCTGGTTGTTTTTAGTTTCACGATGATTTATCATAGTATCAAGAGACCATCTAATTCATTAATTATAATAGACAAATAGTAATCTCATAAGTGTAGTTATTCTATTTAATACAAGTTAATTTCTATATCATATTAGGACAGGTTTGACTCAGAACCGCACAGAAAATGTGGGGAAGGGGGTTGATTCCTTTTGTATAAATTTTCTTATACATTATGGATATGATATTGTATCATTACTACTCATTAACACATTTCTCAAACTTAAATTGTAATTTCAGTCATCATGTAGTTGAACTTCTGTCTCTTTACTTAAGTCATACAAATAACTTAGGCCAAATTCTGGGACTTTGAAATAATTAGATTTACCAATTTTACCAGATAAATCCAAAAGTAAATTTTTGGGTTCTAAAATAGGTTCCGAACTCAATTTGAATGTACCAAAGTGAACACCCATCATATGTGTAGTAGATAAAGCATTAGCAATCTTGATAGACTCTTCTGGAGACGTATGCCTTGGTTTTTGATGCCATGTAGGACAATACTGACCAATTGGTAGTAAGGATAAGTTGACTGGACCATACTTCTTACCGATTACATCAAACAACTCCTTTGAATAGCCCGTGTCGCCTGCATGGTACAATATGGATTTACCATTACGTTTGATGATGAACGATCCCCATAGCGATTTATTTGAGTCGAGTATGTACCTCCCTGACCAATGCATTGCCGGAACACATACAACTTCATATTTATCTGGAAGTAAAGCTTTTTTATTTGTCTGTAGAGTGATAAAATCATTCAATGTGACGGTATCCCACCAATCCATCTCAATAATGTTGTAAATTCCTTTTCTTGCTAGCTTCTTTTTTAAACCTAATGGAACTATCCAAGTCGATGAATTACCTATTTTTTTTACTAAATCCATTTCTAAATGATCAGGATGATCGTGAGACACTAGAACAAAGTTTAGTTTATCATTTGTTGCGTATTTTATATCTTCAAATGACATTGGTGATTTGACTAGTCTCTTGGGTCCTATGGATTTATTGATCAAGTGGTCACCCAATAATGGATCAGTTAAAAAGTTTATACCACTAACTTGTACCAAGGAGCAAGACTGACCCAACCAAGTGAATATCATTTGATCATTGACTTTCGGTGTTTTGATCCAACTGCCGGTATAAGATGAAAGTTCTTTGAAATCATTATCTCTAATACATTCTTGTAAGATAGATGAATTTTTTCTTAAAATCTCAAGATTTGGCTTGTGTGTTTTGAGTAAGTCCCCTACTTCTTTGAATTCACCATTGGGACAAGGGTATAGATCATGCATTTCAATTTTGTTACCGTAGAAGTTTTCTATAAGTTCCATGAGTCTAACCATCAAGAATTCAAATCCCGTTTGAGGACGATACTCTTCGAATGGGTTTACAAACATTCCAGCGATGGTCACTGACTTGAACTTTTTGGCGAGTTCATCATTGCTTAACTCTTGAGTGAGTTGATTAAATTGTTGTTGGCGAATATATATAATGTACTTAGTTCTCAAATGCATATAAACTTCAAAAGAAGTGTAGGATATTAGTATCCCTAAACCGAGCTTCGATTTTAGCGATAATTGTTGGATCATTTGAATAAAATATACATGTAGACTTTGGATAATCACTTCTATTAAAAGTCTTTATATGGAAACGGTGGATTTGTGGATTTTGCCATAACGTTCCGATCTTGAATTTTGGCCTTATTTGATGTCAAAAACACAAAAAAAAAGTTCCAAGGCGTTACAATATTTATTTAAAAAAAAAAGAGAGCACTACGTTGTTACAAATGATAAATTATGACATTAAATGACATTACTCAATATATAAGCTTGGATCATAAGAAAGCCTAATGTTTTTTGACAACACCTGCAGCATCGGCTGATGCTAAAATGTGCTTTTTATAATCATGAATGTTACCAGGGAATCTCTTCACTGTACCATCTTCACTAACCCAAATTTCTTTACAAACTTTATCAATGATAGAGACATCATGTGAAACCATCAAAACACCACCCTTGAAATTGTTCAAAGCTTCTGCTAATGCATCTAAACCTTGAGTATCTAAATGATTAGAAGGTTCATCTAGAATCAAAATATGAGGTTGATTCAAACATAATGCTGCAAATGCAACTCTAGATTTTTGACCACCGGATAACAATTCCATTTTTTGTAAACCAAGGGTACCCGTTATACCGAAAGATCCCAAGTGACGTCTATACTCTTCGTCCGATTTTCCTGGGAAAGTTTGTGACATCCAAGAAACTGCTGATAAATTTAAATCCATCGAATCAACATGATGTTGAGCAAAATAACCAATTCTTAATCTACCATTCTTTGAGATCATACCATCCATAGGAGATAATTGTTCCAATAAAAGCTTTAAAAGGGTTGTTTTACCAGTACCATTACCACCACAAAATGCTATACGAGAATCTATTTGAACATCCATTTCAACATTTCTTAATATAACTTTATCTGGACTATAACCAAATGTAACATCTTGCAATTGTAAAATTGGAGGGGAAATCTTATCAGGATCAGGAAATTTGAATGTGACAACTTTGTCATCTTCTGGAGCTTCCAACATTGGTAATTTCTCCAACTTTTTGATACGTGATTGCGCCTCTGAAGATTTTGCGGCGTTATATCTAAATTTATCAATAAATAATTGTAAATGTTTACGATATGCCATTTGATTTTCGTATTCACGACGTTGATTTTTGATCCTTTCTTCTCTAGTAGAATAGAAAGTGTCGAAATTAGATCCTCTGTAATAATCTAATCTTTCGGAATGTTGATGAATTATATCCGTTGCAACCTCATTTAAAAATGCACGATCATGGGAAACAACAAGAACGGTTGACTTATAAGTTTGTAAGTATCTTGCTAAGTAAGTAATAGATGGGACATCCAACATATTTGAGGGTTCATCTAGTAATAATAAGTCTGGTTGACAGAATAAAGCTCTTGCTAAAGACAATCTCATTCTCCAACCACCGGAAAATGATTTTGTTGGTAAATGTTGAGTTTCTTTTGTAAAACCTAAACCGAATAAAATAGCAGCTGCTTTACTTTCAGCTTTATCCGATTCCATTTCATATAATTTGTCACTGATCTCTTGTAAATGTTTTTCCAAATCATCTCTTTCATTGTCTAATTTTCTAACTTCATTTGAATCTTCATCAAATTCTGTTCTTAATTTTTCAATTTCATTAATTCTTTCCGTTATTTTACTTTCTTCCAGGATCAAGTTTTTTCTCCAAACGTCAGCGTCTAAGACACTTTGTAAAGCTGAATTATCATCACCCCTAATTTCTTGCTCAACATGTAAAATAGTTATATGTTTTGGAATATTTAATTCTCTTCTTGACAATGCTTTCAATAAAGTAGATTTACCAATACCATTTTGACCCACTAAACCATATCTTCTACCATATGCCAAAGTTAAAGAAGACTCACTTAATATTCTTTGACCATCACCAACATATAAATCGAAATTATCAATTTTAATATCTTTAGATTTACCCGCACTTGAACCAAGATCAATAGGATTGATTTCCAAAAAGAATGAGTCGTAATCTTCGTTGTTAGATTCACTTAATAATTTCGAAGCTTCATATTGAACAAATTTGTTATTTCTTTTAGCGACTTTTTTGGCAATTTTACGTTCTTGTTTTTCTAATTTCTTCTTATCAACTCTACTTTCCATTTGTCTACCAGTATGCTCGATATCATTACTTGCACTCAATAAAGCTAATGAAGAATTAATGTCACGTTTAGAATTATTTTGACGTAATAAATTAACATCTAATAATCTCTTCGATGTATCTCCAGTTAGTTCCAATTTTGCCATATTTTCTTGCAATTTTTTACTTAATATCTCAACCATTGTGTTCGATAATTTATCAATTTTATCGGGAATACCACCAGCATCTATTAATAAATCTTTTATATAATTCATTTCTAAAGTAATATCAACTTGTTGAGCTAAGACACTATCTTCTGTCGAGCTTGACACATGTTGAATATAACCAACTGCGTAATCTGCAACGACGGGGTCTATCGACGGAACCGCTTGACGAACTTGAAGCCCTATATTTGACATTATTATTTTCTTAGGTATAACGAGAGATGGTTGACTTATAAATGATCATTTAGTAATTCAAAAAGGTTTTCCATATTGAAAAAAAAAAATGTATATACACACCATATTTTCGGTTTACGCACTATCTACGTCTTCATCTGCTTTGATTAGAATTACGCTTGATATGCCATGTACATTGAGTACAAAATTATTGCAAAATCATCAATTGTAGATTGGCCAGCTCGATCAAATGTAACATGATATCCATGTCTTGAATCGAGGTATTACAAGTTACAATAAATATTTTGATTTTAGAACTAAATAAAGTCCATTTTTGTAGATGTATATATATATTCAATATCATGAAGATGACTTCTTACAAACTATCTAACTTATAAAACAGCTTTAATTTTAGATTCTAATTTATCTTGGGAGCTTAAAGCTTGTAAATCAGAATTACCACCAATGTGTTCACCACCAATGAAAATATTTGGAACAGTTCTTTGACCAGTGACTTCGTATAAAGCGTCTTGAAGTTCGGCACCATCTTCAGATTCATCTAATTCAATGATATAAGCTTCCTTTGTAATTGAGGCAATAGTGTTTTTGGCTTTAGCACAATATGGACAGTAAGATTTAGAGGCAACAAAGACAGGATGTTCTTTGATCAAAGATTGAAGTTTTTGAGTAGTAGCTTGAGAAACCATTGTTGAAGTAGATATAGAGCGTTTAAAAAGTTGTGATGTGATATTTGTTCTAAATATTGATGAAATCATAAGAAACAAAAAAATTCAATTATCATAAAGATAAAAAGCTTGCTTTTAAATGTTCAGTTGATGGTTTTTTGGCTGATTAATCCTTTGTGAATTCCACACTTTTATGATGAGTTCCGGGGTCGTTGACGTAGTCGGAACTGTAAAACTATTAGTAAATAATGATGTAATCTAGATCTACACAAGTCATATAATCAACAAGTCTACAAAAAAAAACACGAGTCTATCATATGACGAAGCAAGCTATATTTGAATATAAATGTAGAAGGATGGAGGAAATATACTCATATTATATGAACAATTTACAATTTGCTATTCACGGATAGTTATTGGGGTGGTCTACCGTTAACCCAAGTGTCAAAGACATCATGACTAAAAATCTCGACGAGATATTGATCAGGATCTCTAATGAAAGCAAGGCCTTTGGCAGGACCTTGATCATATTTAACTGCCCAAGAAACTTTATCGCCAAATTCTTGATCAATTTCCTTACACAATTTACCGGCATCTTTACAAGAAATACCGATATGACCATAACCAGCTTTAGCACCGTTTTCGGTTGAGTTACCATCATGATATCCTTCGAATTTGTCATCAGACTCGGTTCCCCAGTTATGAGTTAATTCGAGAACTGATTGTTTCGAAGCTTGAGCATCTCTTGAAAGTGAATTTTCTTTAAAATCAGGTGTGTGATCATAACCCAAGAAATATAAAGTGAATTTAGCATTCTCATGAACCATAGTTGAAAATAATTTGAAACCAAGAACATTCTGATAGAATTCAATGGATTTTTTAGGATCCTTGACCCTGACCATTGTATGATTCAATTTATTTTTTTTGATATCAGTTGAATCTGAAGATTTTTTAACCCCATGTTCAATCAATTCAATCCAATAACCATCTGGATCCAAAGCAAAAGCAATATTCTTTTGTCTACCATCGGATAACTTCTTTTTGAATTCAACACCCTGGGAAAGCAACTTTTCTTCAGAAGCTTGAATATTATCAACAGAAACACATATATGACCGAATCCACGATGCTTCTCTCCGTTACCATTATTGACAGAAAAGGAATCATCATCTTCGGTTCCATAGTGATGGCAAAACTCTAAGATACCTTCCCTTGCGGTCCAGCTGCGATGAGCATTTCCTTCATTTTCAATACTTAAGATATGAAGTGAGACCTTAGCTTCTGGGAAATCCAAATGAGAAACATATTTGAAGCCAAAATTCTTTTCATAAAAAGGAATGGTCACCTTTGGGTCTTTAATACTAAGACATGTATGATTAGCGAGGAAAGAGTTATCAAAAGTTGGCATGTTGTTAGTGGACTGATTTATTGTTTAATTGAAAAGTTAATTCATAAAATCAATTCATAAGATTGTTTCAGTTCAATCTTGAAGATCAAAAAAGTATTTCTGGAAAGTGCCCTATTTATATCGAACGGACTTAAACTCATAAAGTTGGTGTACGGGTTTTATGATTACAGATAACCATTGCTTACTTAACACGCAAAGTAAGATGTAATATTATTGGTTGCTACTTCAAATTCATCGGACCTTGCAATTGACACTTGAAGCATATTCTTCGTGTCTCTGGCTTTGGTCCCCAATATATTGTAGGCTACTTGTCATGTTATAGCGTAAGTGCTTATTAATATCGTATATCGCATTAAAAAAGTTGAAGGTTGATGAAAAAAGGTTTATACGAAATATTTGGAAATCTTTAATTTTCTTTCAAATTTATTAACTTGATTGCAATCATTTTGATTTGATATACTGGTATTATGCTAACTAAAAGGACAACTGAAGGACTCAAGAGACATTTCAGTGTATATTTCCGGACTAGGTCAGCGTACTCATCTCCACAAACGGCTCAATTAGTTCGTAATACGTTAACAGATATAAACCAATTATATCAACTGAAGCAAAAAATATCAGTAGTAACAGGGCATGATTACATAACAGGGAAGTTTGCAGAGCAAAGTGGTATCGATATAAACTTAATTGGTGACTCCCTTGCCATGGTTGCTCTTGGTTATGAAGATACTAATGAAATTGGATTTGATGAATTTTTATACCATGTCAAATCTGTCTCTAGAGGTAATAAAAAATCTTTTTTAGTAGCAGACGTGCCTTTTGGCAGTTATGAGAAATCAATTGAACAGGCTGTTGATACAGCTGTGAAACTAGTGAAAGAAGGTAGAATTCAAGGTATAAAAATTGAGGGTGGTAAAAGTGTAGCGCCTACTATTGCAAAAATAACCAGTGTAGGTATACCAGTCATGGGACATACTGGATTAACACCACAACAACACAATGCTTTGGGAGGGTTCAAGCTTCAAGGTAATACAGTGAAAAGCGCTTTGCAAGTATATGAAGATTGTTTGGCGTTGCAAGAGGCAGGAGCATTTGCGATTGTTCTTGAATGTATCCCCAATAAAGTAAGTGAATACATTACAAATAAGTTGAAAATTCCAACAATTGGAATAGGAGCAGGTCCACATACATCGGGACAAGTATTGGTAATGGCCGATTTATTGGGAATGACACAATCGAATGAGCAAAAACAGAATAGCCAACCCAAGTTCGTCAAGAACTATCTCAATATCTATGATCAAAGCATCAAAGCCTTAGAACAGTATCAAGGAGAAGTCAAGTCTGATATATATCCAAATGCAGATCAGCATGGATATAAGTTGAAAGGAGATGTATTGAAAGAATTTAAACGATTGGCCGATGAGTTATAGTAATTCACAGGCGGTCTTATTCATATTTTTGAATAGCATATATATATCATTATTTGACTTTGCAACGATTTCATTATGAACTCATATTGAAGACATAAAAGAATAGCAATGGTTCAGTACCACTCTAGTTGCCTTCACTTGACTATTATACTTTAAGAGCTGACACTGTCTACTAGATGTTTATTATAACTCTTACCTTCTTGACTTTCATCTCATGACACCGTTCATTACAAAGTTTCTCCGATATTTGATTTGCATGTATCGAAGGTACAAGAATGCAATCCTTCTTTTCTTTTGTACTATAAAATCAATGAATTTCATGACTTATATATGCCTGAAACGCAGATGTTACCTGTAAGCACTTGATCTAACACACGAGTGTTTTGGGTTTATTGAAAAGTAGATAGACTTCCAATGGAAAGGATCATTATTCTCTGCGTTGATACCACACTTCGCATATACATTGTTTAGTTCAGTAAGGTCTGAGAAAACTTTGGTCCTTTAATGTAATGACGCAAGGGCCACTCAAACACATATTACCTCTTATAGCTGTCCACTTGATGAAAATGCTATATTTTCGGTTCGGCCGCTATCTTGTCTTGTGACTAAATCTTTCACAGTCTTATGGATGCTATTGGAACTATGCATTATTGTCGTAATTATTGTAAGTTGCAGTTCCATTTGAACTTACCTCATTGTATTGATAATCAGAACCCATTGATCCGTTTGATTTGGATCAACAGTTTGCAGAAAGAACAGCTGACTATGACGACCATTTAATTAAAGGGATGACTATACTCAATACAAAAATGATGCTAAAAAAAAAATAAATGACTATACATACACACATAAATAAATGAAAACGATAATGTTTTGCAAAGTTGACAACGAATTTATGCTACCAAATCTCTAACTTCCTCTTGAATCTTTTTCTGGGATTCTAATTCATTACTATCTTTCAATCTTTTATAAACATAGAAGTAAAACACATTGCATCCGATGAATGAAGTTACTTCAAACGCAAGATTGAATTTATAACCATATTTGTAATTTGGAGCCTCCTTGGCTGGCCAAATCAATAATGGCAACCATGAATTTGTCGAAAAATCCAAGATAACAATGATTGCTGTTATTACCGCCCTTCTCTCTGGGTTCTTTGCCCAAATTTCGGGAACAAAGGACATCAAAATAGCACCTGTACTTTGAACGATATACATGATAAAGAACCCAAAATACTTTAAGCCTAATGAAGATGGCCAAATGGATAAAACTATACAGCCAATGATACCACATGTCTGTTGAAAAACTAAAGCGTGGATTCTCTTTTGAGTAACATCAGCAAATTTGGTTATAACAATCATACTTATAGCACCAATGACATAACCGCCGATGGGAATAAGGTTCACTTGTCTAACTGAATATTTGGCAGAATGATCTGGATTTTCAACTGATTTCAACCATAAAGTGATATAACTAGTAGCATTCAACCCTAAATCCCATGGCATGTAAGCAAGTAATAACAAGTAAAAGTGTTTATCCTTGAAAGTTTTCAAAAATTCTTTAAATCTAAATCTTCTTTGAGTAACTCTACCCAAATCATTAACTCTTTTCAAAGCTATCCCCACTTCACGTTTCGACATCCAAACAGCACCACCATTTGCTGGTGAGTCTGGTAGAAGATATAATGAGAATAATGCGACAAATGCTGTCATAAGACCATTGATTAAGAATAAATATTGCCATGATTTGATTTTATGATCGCCAAGGTTATTATAAATTGCCGCTTGCATGAACAGGGTAATTATTTGACCTATGAAGGCACTAGCACCAAGTAGACCAGCTCTGAATCCTAGCTCCCTGTTATTGTAGTAGTTGAAAAATACGTACATTACTCCACTCCAAGAACACGACTCGAATGCTCCAATGAAGAAACGACATGCATAAAGAAATTTTACATTATCCTGTGGAATAGCGCATAAACAAGTGAATATGCCATATAATAGTTCGCAGCCACCTAATAAATATGAAGGTTTGATTTTTGTCATTACAAGTTGGAAAGGTATAGCTGCCACGGCGTACCCGATAGTAAAGAATGTTCCCAAAAGATTGTACTGATTACCAGTCATATTCAAGTCTTCTTTCATTCCTGAAACATAAGCATTCTTATAATTCGACTGATCAACATTTTTAATCATATAAGCAATGCAAGCCCAACTTAATAAGTAAAAATCCAATTTTCTAACAAATTTTCTTTCTTCTTCAGTCTCATAAGAATCGAGAGAAAATGAAAAGATCTTCTGCTTCCAAGATTTTTCTCTTTGTAGTTTTTGATCGTTTATTCTATCAATTGAATTGTATAAATTCTGTTGGGAAATTGAGTGTCTCAAGGAATGAACTGAACTATCGGAACCTGATCTCGAAATTGGATTTTCTTCAATTGATACATTTTCTTTCTTTTTGTCTGAAGAAACAATTGTTTGATCGGAACTTGGTGGAGCCATAACAGTAAACTTTATGTACTTTGATAAAAGATAAACCAATGCATTAACTTTTTACAAGAGATATACCGGACCCACTCCCTGATTTAAATACATTTATTATTTGGAAGCAGCTAGGTAAATCACCTTTAAGCTTTGCATATTTGTCATTGTTTTAATGCATTGTGTTGGACTTTGAGATATCAACCCTATTTTGAACCAACGAGAATTCTTTTTTCATCATAATTCAACAAGCGTATCTTTGTTGATTTGAGCAAGGACGGACATCATACACTTTGCTATCTTGATCAAGACGTGAATTTTTCTTGTTTGTGGAAAGAAAGAAGTCTGAAAGGGTTTCTGAAATACAACAGATCTAGAAAGTAATCACTTATGAAAAGAGGCGATACATAGACAATTTGTCTGAAGGAACCACCATGCACGCTAACGAAGTCAACAAGACAAGACCTATTCACAATGTATTGTCAAAAGCTGGTATGAAAACATAGTTATCGCTTAGACAACTATAATGCAACAATAATGTGCGTCACTAGGAGGTCAATGTCCTCCTAATTCATGAGTTAGACAAATTACTATTGAGCACTGAACAACTTTTGATTTTACTACAACCAGTTGAGTGGCTGATGATTCAATTTCAATCAATTTATCTCTCTATAACTATTGGCTACAGTGTTTTGTGATGTTATTCGGGGTTGTAGTGAAGAATTGGATTATGATGCACTTTTCTAAAGCTGTATTGTCTTCAAGCTCTGTGTTATTTGGCGTTTTCTTGAGCGCATCAACTCGATTGTTTTTGCGAATATGACATAACAAAGTTCAAATGTGCACATAAAATCTTTATTGTTGCATTAAACTTGATGTAATCAGTTATGATCGAATCATAATTGGATGGAGAATAGTGACGATTGAATTATGATGTAGAGGAAGGGATTTGGCTCTACTTTACTATGTGTTCTTCATAGCGTATATATCTACAAGATAGATTGTCATGAAACATTTGTAAAGGAGTATACACTCAAAGACCAACCTATATGTTCAAGTGCTGCGTAAATTATTTCGTATGAAATGAAGAATTAACATTTTGTTTTAATTACTCGTTTTTTTATACAAAAATCAATTATATGAAAGATAAATACAATTAGATATACAAGCCATAAGGTCATAAATAATAAGAAAATACATTAAGTAAAAGAAATAATTAAAGATTGTGTAAATAAAAAAAATTTAAGTAAAGGAGCGCATTTTTTGAGCTTATTTAACACCAAAATTTATAAATTCTTATGTAAAATGGTTTAGCAGCCATTTGTGCTTTTTCTTCAGCAATTTCTTGTTTCAATAAATCAAGATCTAATTCCCTTCTACCGGTATCAATATCAATATCTCTTGCTCTGATATATAATCTCCAGTTTCTTTTCCAAAGTTTATGTCCAATGTAAAATACAAGAACTACAGGAGCACTTAAATAAGCTTCAAAGAAAGTTTCAGCATCAGGAGATCCACCAACTGGCCATAAAGCAATCCAAAATTGTGCGATTAATACAAGGATAATTAAAATGACACCAAAATAGGCTCCATAAATACCTGGTTGAGAAGTAAAAGCAAGTTCATCAGTGTTTCTACCTTGAACTGATAAAGCACGTCTAAATCTGACGAGACAAAAATTAATTGAGCCCCAGGTAAATAACGAAGATAAACCAGAAAGTGCCAACATCCAAGTAAATGCATCACCTTCTTTTGAAGAAGCAGCAAGAAAACAAAGTAATCCAAAAATACATTGAACAATAATTCCCCATAATGGTCTACCCAGCTTATCGATATATCCAAGGAATTTTGGAGCTTGCCCTGAAGCCGCAAGTGCAGCAAGAGTACGTGACAGACCGAATACACTTGAGTTACCCACAGATAAAACGGATATCAAGATAACCGCGTTGAAAATACTTGGTAATACTTTGATTCCACCATCTTTGATAGCAAGAACGAATGGCGAAGAAGCAGTATTGACACCTGAAGCGTTTAGTAAACGTTTATCAGTATAAGGAACCAATAATCCAACTAATGTTAATGAAATGATATAAAATAAAGCGATACGCCAGAAAACTTGTTTTATAGCAGGTGGTAAATTTTTACGTGGATCAGCAGATTCAGCAGCTGCTAAACCACATAATTCTGTACCAGAAAAGGCAAAAGCAGCAGTAACGAATACTGAACAAACACCTTTAAAACCATTATTGAAAGCTCCAGGATCTTGCCAATATTTACCACCAAGATAACCACGACCGTTTGGACTACCACCACAAACCAAAACAATACCTAAAATGATAAAACCAACAACAGCAACGACTTTAACAATTGAGAAAACGAATTCAGCTTCACCATAACCTTTAACACCAAAGAAATTAATAATAACAATTAAAGCATAAAATATAGCAACCCAAGCTGCAGGACTAATACTATCATTCCAATTCTGAACAGTCATAGCAGCTGCAACTAATTCCAACGGTAAAACAACCAACCATTGTAAAGCATAATTCCAAGCCATAGCAAAACCCCAAGAAGGACAAATAAAACGAGTATTATAAGTAACGAAAGCACCAGATACAGGGAATGTAACAGCTAATTCACCCAAACTTTGAACAGTACAATAAATCATGGCACCAATTAATAAATAAGCAATCAAAACCCCTGCTGGACCACCTGTACTTAATGAACCACCGGAACCAATGAATAAACCGGTACCAATACTACCACCAATGGCAATCATTTGTAAATGTCTACCTTTCAAAGATCTTGATAATGGAGAATTTGCAGTAACAATGGCAGCTTTTTCAACGTCTGATAAATTTGGATCTAAACCTAAATCTGCTTCATCGAATCTTCTGAAAGAATCCTTAAATTTTTCAAATCTACTCATATTTTCTTGTTTATTTGATGCTTCGAAGGCATCAACGTAGATACCTCCGGTTTTCTCAGTCGATGAACCATCGGCAGCATCTCTTGACCTAATGTAGTCCAATTCTTTTTCAGGCATGATTAATTATTATAAAGGATTAGACTATTGAAAGAAATTTAGTAGAAAACAACAATTAAGATAAAAAAAAATTTTCAAATTGTAATTATAATGAATTGCGTTCACAAGTATATATATATATGGGGAATCTTTTGCGACTGAATTTTTATCAGAGAATAATTTTGTGAAATTAAGGAAACTTGGGTAAAAGCTTATCGCGATAGGTCAAAAAAGAAAATAACATGATTGTAATATAGCACAATAACTTCATGACAAAAAGAAACGAAAAAAAATTGATGTTATCAGTTGATCAATCTGGGCACTGGGTGATAAGCAATTTTGTGATGGGCTTTATGAAAAAATTAAAAATGGTTTGGCAATTGGCTGGTAATTTCATTGGTGGATTACCAAAAATGGATTGAGATAATTTGATAAGACGTGTCATGCAGAAGAACAGCAAATTTCTATTGATAAGCACTGGGTAAAATCGCCGTGTATAAATTAAAAGTGAGCATATACGGCACGTGACACACCCGCTATCTGTTTTTGTTATTGGTGGTCTTTAAGGGACTATGTCTATCGTGAACATCTTAGCCTGGTTATGGTCACGATGAAATTTATGTATATCGAGTAATTTGATTTATTTGGACCAATGTATTTGAAAACCATTATTACCATAAAGACGTCCTATTCTCATGGCAGACTGTAGTGTGACGCTATAGTTCTAGCCGTATTTGTACAGTGTCTCTTATTGTTAGTATTTGACGTCTTTCTTGTTACAAATATTGATTCTGAGTACAGAACGCCGTAAATTTGAAAACCTTATATATTAGTAGTCTTGGGGAATTATTACAAGGTAAATAATATTATACAGTATACGCTAATTATTTTATATCTTGCATTAAATCTGACCCCATAATTACAGAAAAAAAAAATGCCTAATACTAATAATTGATTGATTTTATGTTAGCTTAAAGGAAAAGCCGTATTGGAAATATTAAAATCAAAATCACCAGGCAATGATAAGGATAAATAATCAGCAGTAGGTCATTTGTAATTAAGAAAAACTCAATCACAAAACATCTCACTTGCTTAAGCTATAGAACAATTTATGAATAATTCATATGACTTGATAATGTAAAACAACTTTATTGTGAGTGATCTTCAAATTGAAGTTATTTGGCAATTTTACAATATTTCTCCTCTTTTGCTTATAGTTGTCGAGACTAGCTCAGTTGAAGCATAAACGATGCCAATATTTTCAAAGATTTACGAAGATTTGCTATTTGGTGTTTCTCATTGAAATGCTCTTGTAAGCCATTCATTTGGTGTTTACCCGATGAGCTCATTATTGACACACAATAGACGTTATATGCTGAAAACCTCTTTTATGCTAAAAAATTGTTCCATTGGCCTCAAACAATTGACTCAGACATGATAGACAATACATCTTGACCGCAAAGCTCTCTTCTTTGTGGCGAACTTGTTTTATTGCCTTTTTTGAAGCGAACACATTATTGGAAAGCTCAGTTGTTTATATAAATATCAAACATCATATTAACTGTGGCGCTATGGCGCTATGGTGTATACACATGTCAGTTGATACAATTGTTTATCGTCTACTAAGATCAACCAAGTAATCGTTGTATTCAAGACCAATCAACGATAAGAATTATCATTGGATAGTTTTGTACTGACTGCTGAGTTTAATCGCTTAGATTGGAAAGTTTTATTCACGAAGGCTAAACTTTCCGAAAATAATCACTTTACAGTGAAAGAATTGTCTATGCTTAAGTTTCTTCTATGTACAATATGATTTACTATTCTCCTTGATGATGTGAGAGCCTTCTTGCTGAACTCTAATGTACGCGTCTACTTCTATATACGACACATATGTCTACTTCTATATACGACACATATATAGTTTCGATAAATTGTATGTGGCATCGACAGTCAATTATGCTTATCGTTTTCATAATTAACCTGCATGGATGCGGAATTTTTAGGGCGGAAACTAAAATTCACTAATTATCGGATTAAAAATTCCGTACATCAAAATATTAAAAGTGTAGTGTATATAGATGAATTTAGTGAATCTCCTCAAATTCGTTGAAATGTTATCCTCAGAATATTTGGGATAGTGTATATAAATTATTTAGACCGGTAGTACCATCAGAATTAAATTCGACCAAACAAATCCAATTTACGAAGAGTCTGAACGAAAATAAAAAAAAAAACATTGTATAAATAAATGATAAATAAGTAAATAAGTGATAAATAAATGATAAATAAATAATGGAAAAGTCAGGATTATATCGATTCAAATATAGGATGATGAAAACAGACTAATTGTGTTTCTTACATCTAATCCGATTCAGCAACAGAAACGTCATCATCGTAATCAGCACTTGGATCAATACCAACAGTGATATAACCAATAAGACCATCAGTAATATCTGATCCTAATTGTTCAACAGTCATGATTGCATTGTATCCACTTGAATTTTGAGTTGGAAACCACATATCATCGGCGTTAGCAGTTCTTTCAACAGTGGTGGTGTTGTATGGATAAGTTGCATAAACTTCATCTAATAAATCTTCATCATAAAAAATTTGACCAATATGATTAACATTACCACCAGATATAGTTTGATTTGAATTTTGAGTGGTGTTTACATTGTGGGAAACAACGTGAACGTGGGTTGCACGTCCTTGATACCAACCAGGGAAGATTGTTTTCATTTGCATAACACCATCATCATCAGTAGATGAAATACCTCTTAAAAATGTTGATCCAACGGTATCTTCAGCTGTAACCCCTGAATAAACACCAGTTGAATTACAATGCCAGATATCAAGATAATTATCTGGAATAGTTTCACAAGTATTAACATCAACAACTTGGATATCAAGTAATAATTCAATACCTGGTTGTTCTTCAATAATATCATCTCTAATTAATTCTCCTTCAAGATAATAAGGTCCAATAGTATTTTCTGGAGTTAAAATACAATAGTTATCTTCATAATATGAACTTGTATTGGTACTTCTTTTAGACATACCTTTTAATCTGATATCATGTTCATCAATTGAACGTTTCATCAATTTGTCTTCAAAATGTCTTTTGACAAAGTTATCACGTTTCATTGAACGACGTTTCATCATAGCTGGATCTTGAAGTTTAGCTTGACAGTTGCTTAATGATCTTTTAGCATTATGATGAGCAACTTCTGGATCAATGGCTGGTTTAGAGTCAACGACTTTATGAGCATCGACTTGACTGAATAAAGTAGTAGCGACTAAGGAAAGAATTGGTAAAGTTTTGATTGAAACCATCTTGATTTATTTGTTTTGTATTTGTTTTATATAAATGTTTGATTAATGATAGATTCAAAATTTACAATTGAAGATATGGTGAATTGATACCTTTATATATGATTTTTCATCTCTCTCTATAGGTTTTCACATATCAAAGACTGTCTACCTGATTTCAAGCCTTGTAATAAACTAAAACTATATCATTTACACTATTGATTCACATTACTGAGAAACATATTAAAATTCTCGGATACTTTTGAAAGAACAATCAGGTTAAGCTGCCCCAACCTTGCTACTTTCGAAAAAAGACGAAAATTCAAATCCCGGAAAGTCTTGTTGACATAGAAAAGTAGTACATACATTGATGTTGCTATAATAAAGAAACCCCTCGTTAGGGTTTGTCACTTTTTCACCATGGCTCAACTCAAATCCCGGCAGTGAGTAACAGTTTTTTTGAGATGCCGAGAAATAAGGTGGCTTACGTCAACCAATCAAAATGAATTTAAAGATAATCACATTTTCAGACGGATCTAGATTCGTCAATGGTTCATGTTAACCAGTTTAAATTCCCTTGTTGACTTTGTATCAAAACAAATGATTGGCTTCTCCTCCTTTCTTTTTAGTTCCTGATGATGGAACGACTTACTGGAGTTGGCACTATGGCATTGAACTTCTTTCCTGATTCTTGAGTTTTTGACCAATGATTTGACGAGCATTAGTAAAGATATAATTAGCAGACGACTAAGGGTATCACAAAGCTAAATATAATACCAATTGTTCAGGCATGTTATACCAAGCAATTTTTATTAACAAAACTGTAATTCGTTTAAACCTTCCACAGGGAAGGAGAGGGGCGCATTGAAATACTTCAGTTTGAAGTTGTCGTACGTGAGCGTTCACCGGGCATCTACAGGGGTAAAATTCTAGCTCATAAACATGTTTGATATCATTAAATCACTACTGTACCAGTTCAATTTCGACTTCGAGCTGGTTGCAAATGTCAAAAGCTCGATGAGAAAGCGTGAACAAAAAAAAAAGAAATAAAAAAGAAAGAGAACGAAAAAAATTGCCCTTTCTCTTTTTCTGAAATTTGCGACAATGCTTAAGAATTTGAAAATAACTGTTAGTGTCAGAGTGCCATATCAGTTTGCGAAAAAAGTGGTTAGACAGTTTTTGAAAATACTTGGAACTTTTTGTATGTGAAGCAATGCTTGTGATTAAAAATTGAATGATTGTGCCATAGCCCGTATTGGCTTATAAACCAACTGTTTATGTGAAAATGGCATCCTGGTTATAATATACCTAGAAGATCCCAGTCATTTGTCTTCTGCTTTTTGTAATCCACACGTCACTTCCATGTTAATTTTAGATTAAGTTGATGTTTCATAAATCGAACTGCGTTGGTTTGAAAGCATTCCTTAACGACATCTATGTAAGTTGTTAATATTCAATTGACTAATGACACTATCATTCACATATTGGGGTAACATTAAGGTAGAAGATAAGGGAAATTTTTGCATTCACATGATGTAAGCCGATTTTGTGTAGCAAAAAGACAAACTGTAAAGCAAACGTGATAAAGGAAAAAATTGACAATTGAAGTCCTTAATTGTGTCCCAATGATGTTGATGCAATTTAAAATATAAGCATAAGTTGAATAAAAATTCAATTTTCTAGTATCTTGTTAAAACGATATATTTTATGATCTCTCATTGATACGATTGTCAAGTCTATAGTAATAATTTATAGGCTCAATCAAGGAACTAATGCAATCTCGGCATTTCTCTTTTTTCTTTGTCGAAAAAACTGATATGACACCAACACGTGAATCAGTAATAAGTTAAAGAGGGATTTCAATCTAGAGTCGATTAATACTAAAACAACAGTGTGTGTCTGGTCTAGAAAACACTTCATGAAATATTGCAGTAAAGACGCTGCGACCACTTTTTTTTTCCCCGTGAAAACGTATTTTTCGCCATTTAGTGCGATTTGTATCATGTGGCTGGAAAGGTCGTAAATTTATAGATAAGGATTCGCTGATTAATACTACTAACCCATACCACTCTTTTCTTATTCAAACACCAATTGCATATTGATTTTCATATATAACTTAAAGAAAACAATTGGAAAATGGTTACGGTATTTGTTTCTGGTGCTACTGGTTTTATTGCTCAGCATATTGTGGCCCAATTGCTTAAAAATGGATATACCGTTATTGGTTCAGTAAGATCATCGTCAAAAGGTGGCAATTTAGTTAAACTATTCAACTCATCAGAATTCTCTTATGAAGTGGTTCCCGATATTGCAAAATTAGGTGCTTTTGATGATGCTTTGAAAAAGCATCCAGAGATCACGGTTTTTTTACACACTGCATCTCCCGTTGTTTTCATATCCAAAAATGTGGAAGAAGAATTATTGAAACCTGCTATTAATGGTACAAAAAATGCGTTAAAAGCAATTCAAATATACGGGCCTCAGATCACAAATGTTGTTATCACCTCGTCGTTCGCTGCTGTCAATAGTCACTTTCATGGTTCGGATCCAACTTATACATTAACTGAAGAATCTTGGAATGAAATAAGTTGGGAAGATACAATCAAGAATGGCTTAGATGGATACAAAGGTTCTAAAAAATTTGCAGAGAAAGCTGCTTGGGATTTCATCAAGGAGAATAAAGTTAATTTCAAGCTAAATACTGTATGTCCATCATTTGTTTTTGGACCTCAAATATTTGAGGCAAGTATCAAGGAAGAATTAAATGTTTCATCCGAAATTTTAAACTCCTTTTTAAAATTAAAAGCTGATAGTGAAGTTCCCACGGATAAAGGTGGTTTTATTGATGTAAGGGATGTAGCCAGGTCTCATTTAGCTGCATTTGAAGATCCTAAAATCGAAAACCAAAGACTTCTATTGGTTGCAGGCAGGTACAGCGCACAAGACGTTTTAGATTTATTGAATGAATTTGTTCCTGACCTTAAAGGTAAAGTCCCTCTAGGAAAACCTGGTACAGGTTTTGAAGCTATCAAAGAATTTGCCAAAGTAGATAATTCAAAGACCCATCAGTTATTGGGGTTCAACTTTATTGACTTGGAAACAACTGTCCTTGACTCCATTAATCAAATTCTAGATGTAAAAAAATGAAATTTGTTAGTAATCGTAATTTATTATTTTCGCATGTCACTTTCTATAATAATCCATGCATTTTCGTCCGTCATTTTATGCAAATTTGTCAAGATGTGTATGAGTAAAACGGTTATAACAAAAAGTATGTAGTTGAAATGTCACAATAACGTAAGATTGGATAGCATTAATGTATAAGCCTGATCGGTTAGTAGAATGAAAGTATCAAATAAACAAGAAAAAAAAGATACTTTTACAGCATAGGAAAAAGCAAGTAAACCATATCAATTCGTCAGTTGATTTATCAATTTGTCTTTCTCTTCTCGAGAATGAACGTCAATGTAATACTTGAATTCCTTGACGTTGAAAAATGAGTTGATCATTCAAGCCATTGTGAATAATTTCTCACAATAAAGCTTTCTCTTAATTTTGATTTAGGTCGCTCCGATTCGATGCTGCTAGCTCTTCATAATGTTTCTACGGAACAAGTGTTATTCGAGGGGTTCAGTAAATGCGAATTTCCGAAGAATTACAATGGTACATTGACTATGTAAGATGTTTTATTTTATTTTGATTTAAAGTACACAATTGTTTCACACCATACAACCTAATATATAATACAAGAATATTATTCTTCCTTCAATATATACAAGGTTCATCGACAAAATAAATTTATTTGAAACTATGGCAGTTTTCCCGCAATCAATTTAAACAAAATAGTTAGCAGACCACGTTGCAGAGCCACCTAGTCCAATTGCTTTGAATTGGGCTACGAGTGAAGTTCTCTCACTAGTCTTCATCCATGCAACCCATTGATTTTTATCATAAATCATTACATCGCAATTTGAAGTTTTGTCAGTGAATCTTTTGGTTTTTCTTGAGGTTTTAGCAATTGCATTGATTTCTGATTCAATAAGAATACCAGCGGTTTTACTTATGGATCCAAGGGTGGCTCCACTGGTAGGCCCAGTGAAAGCACAGCCAACTGCAGTACATGAAGTTGACTTTAACTTGTAAGATCTACCGTAGTTTGCAACTCCGCCATACACTTCAGACAATGAAACACCAGCTTTTTCAAGCAACTTGATTGCACTTATTGTTTCCGACTGATTTACATGACAAGCAACTGCATCGGTACTTGTGTAGTCCCATTGTCCATGAAGATCATACGTCATGAAGATGAAATAGTCTACGTAAGACTGTATATCTGTTAGTGGGTAAGCTTTGAGGTATGTATATGAAGCTGGAATAGTAACCGATAATGTCTTACCGCTAGCGAGTTTTGATTTTATTAATTTTATAAGTGCCAAATAATTCTTTCCATCACTTGTAGTTGTTCCAGAAAGATCTGGAGAGCCAGGATACTCCCAATCAAGATCAATTCCATCAAGATCATACTTCGTTATAAAATTCACCAAATTTGTTGCGAAAGTTTTTCTTTTTGTCGAAGTTGAAACACCATTAATAAAAGCTGTCGCATCATTGAAACTAGCTATTTTTTTTGCGCTAATCGATTGAAATTTCTCGAAGTTTGTGCCTAAGGATGAAGTGTCAATTGTCAAATCCGAATCAACAGTAACAAAAGCGTAGTGGACATAGTCATAATCGGTAGATATAGTTGTTGGGTCAATATTCATTGAGCCGCTTAAATCTTCATAGTATACGACGTTTTTGAATGATGATACTGGTGTATAAGGCAAAGTACCATAACCACAATTAGAAAGACATCCAGTTGTTCCAGGTGCAGATGTTGGGCTTTTAACTGTTGTACAAAAGTCAGAGGTGTAGCCACAATACCCATATCTACTACAACAAGCATTCAACGGACATGTTGAATTGTAGAGAGACCCAGGGGCCTGTGGGCCACACTCGGCATCAGCGAGTGTCGCTGGTTTAGGAGGAGTTCCACTACTTACACACACTTTGTCACCGACCAATGGGTAACCGGTTGTAGCACAACCCATCCAACCAAAAGTGTTTTTATTATATTGGTTCAATTTGGCAACGGTGATTGAAAACTTTTCTGTTAAAAATGTGCAATCTTCGCCACTTGCCATTGTATGGCTATAACAAGAACCATCTGAGTTTTCTTTGGCAGTAACTTTTGTCAACCGTTTGGACAAAAAGACTTCGCTATCTTCCTTCCTTAAATGGAAAGAAGTGACAAGCGGTGAATAGAAAATGAATAAATACAAATAAAGAATGAACCTCATGATTGGATCAAGGCTTAAAAATCTTTGAAATCTTTACAGATTACTTTAAAATTTTGACCTACGAAGATCGAAATATTTATACTTGTCAACAGTATTCGAAAAATTTTCAAACCTCCTAAAAAATATCACGTTATGCAAGCTTTCGTTGTTTTGATTGGACTTAAAGGCGTCACGAAGAATTATGTAACCGGGTTTTGTGTCAAAACAGAAATCGTAAAAGATCTCGTAAAAAAAAGGCGTCGTAATTACTGTTGTATTCGTTCGCTGAACATCCCAAAATTATTTTATTCAAAAATTGAAAATCAAATACAATTCGTGCTAGTGGAAGGTAAAGTGTATTGAAGATGTTCAAAATAGAAGCGCTGCAAATATCCGTGCAAGCTAATTTCAGACGACGATACTTGCCATATCAGTCAACAAAATATCACGTCTTACTTACGAGAATTGTAAGGTGCGTCCCGATCAGACATCTCGATCCGACTTGTTTTAAAACCCAAAAGTATTCTTTGATATCATGGTCTTTATGTACAATGTTTCTCTTTTCGTTCAGACGCTTTACTAAATAAATCAATCATGTCGTACTGGATGATTTAAGACAAATTCTCCTACAAAAAATAATTTTAATAGAGTGTCCGAGCGAAACATCGAATGCTCCGTCTGCTGCTAAGTAGGCAAAGCTTTGATTAATACTACAATTTCCTATGTAGTTTAGATCCTTTTTGGTTCTTTTAGTACTAAATGAGGTGCATACATGGAAGTAATTTCAATTGACCAAGTACATCATAAGAAGCTACTTGATGTCCGCCTTGGCCATACGTCAAATAGAATGAAACTTATCCTGAAAGCTGCAGCCGACAGTGCTTGATTTTACTATCACTTGAAATATCTTGATGTCTATTTAAGTGTGATCATTACATTTCATCTTTACATTGGAAATATTTGAAAGCAAATGAAGCAATTCATTTGAAATCTATTTATATGAGGCAGAAATTGCGAGCATGTGCTTAATTTACAAATATCAAGAACAATTTGTTTAATTAGATGTTCGATGATCTCTTCTGTATTTTTTTTTCATATTAAAGGCTCGAATGGTCTGAACTTTCAAAAGCAGATGATCTATACACGAAAAAAATTCAAAAGGAAAAAGACTTCACTCAAACAAAAAGTAGATGATGTAAGTTTAGCTTGCATACTTAGATCTTGCACGTAATTTAAGACCATGAAAGGAAAAAAGTACTGGGATTAAGATCATAATGATGGTAAGGAAGACTAAAGCTGTGGTGCCCCAGCCAACTGGATATTTTTCAATCGACGAATTATTGTACAAAACTTTTCCAATTATCGGAAGAAATGCAGCAGTATGGAACCTTAGCAGCAAATTTAGAAACTATGTATTTAACTTGAAAACTAAATGCTAGTTAATTAAACAATGTTCAATTGATTAGCTGATTAGTTGATTTTTTGATTAGTTGATTTTTTGCTTTGTTGTTTTGATTGTTTTGATTGTTAGTTAGTTGATTAGTCGATCAGTTGAATAGTCATTAGTTAGTTCGTTGATTAGTTGATTAGTTGGTTAGTTGATTTTGGTTAGTTAATCAGTTGTTGATTAAAGTTGTCGATTAGTGTTATTACATTGATGAATTAATTTGATTTCGTTAGATTGATTTCATGGGGTTAATTTTATTATCTATAAAAGTTGTTCATTGATCAGTTGATTAGTTGTTTTGATTGTTGATTGGTTAATCGGTATGCTTGAGCTCATTCATTCATAGACTGTGATTCATTTTCACCCTTTTTTGAAAAAAGTTTTTTGATTATTGTTTATATACTCAGTTTATTGCATAAGCTGTAAATGGGTCTGTTTTGAAAAAGGGTTATGTTTGTTATGTTCTTCCTTCAATTTACTCGTTATATATATTCTCTTCCTATAAAATATCATTACTCTATTTCCGCTTTTTTGGCTTTAAGTGGCTGTCAGTCTAGCTCGTCAACAATCCATGGATTGCTTTTTGATTTACTATAACTCACACATTTCATCGTTTCTCTTTAGTTTGAATGTACTTTATAAGTTTACTTCGAAGTACGCTTACCCTTTTCATTTGCACGGGATAATTTTTCATGATTTTCTTTAATTTTGTCAATTATTGTCAATTATTGTCAAAAAATGTGATTTACCTAGCTTTTGTTATTCACGATTCACTTAATACCACTTCTTTTTCTTATCTTGTCTTATCTTTTATATTGCCACAAGCAAACCACGCATACTATTTGGCGTTTTGTGTAGCATGAAGGGTGTATAAGATGCTTTCGTCGCTACATTTTCATTTAAGTAAAGTACGAACTGAGACAATTTAGTGTTATAGAATATTTAAGGTAAAAACTATGTGAAAACAAGATATAAGTTACTACCTGGAGATCAAACTATCATATCACTTACCACGAGCTTTTTGATCCATCATAATTAGTAAAAGTATTATTATCATCTGGACCGAGATTATCAATGATTTTGATAAGTTTTGCTACTGAATCTTCAGGTTGGAGAATTTCGTATGATTTACTCACTGTTTCACGGTTCTCGGATAAAAATTCCCTATTAATATCAGTCTCGACAAGACCAGGATGAAATGCAACAATGATTGAATCTTTAATATATTCAATATCTGATTGAGAATTATCAGTAGCGATATGTCTAGCTACGTAATTTAAAGCAGCTTTTGACAAACCATAAGACGATGTTTGCATAGGAATAAAATTATTAATGAGACCTAAAGCCGATGAAATAAACAAGAACTTCTTTGTCGATGAGTTTGCTTGTTTAGACCAATATTTATGAATTGCTTTATACAAGATAATTGGCCCCATAGTATTTACTTTGAAATGTTCATAAATATTTTCTACTGGAATATCAAGAATGGAAGAGTCTGCATCAACATATATACCAGCATTTTGTAAAACAACATCTACCCCTTCTGGTGCAATTTCATCAAGAACTTCTAATTTCTTCTTGGAAATTTCTAAGGAATCAGAAAAATCATACTCAATTATATGTAAATTTGATCTTTGCAAATCTTTCAATGCTTGAGCATTTTTGAATGATCTAGTAGTGGCAATAACTTTGTTCGATGGATTTTGAGAAAACTGTTTAGCAAATTCGAATCCGATACTACGATTAGCACCAGCAATAAAGTAAGTGGTTGTAGTCATTTTCAAAAAGTTGAG